>JAJOOF010063526.1:0-31216 GCA_029582545.1 Solanum lignicaule | reverse complement strand
ATATGAAGAGGTTGTATGGGCGGTCACTTCATTATTCACTTAAGTGTGGCTTAGGGTGACTTGAGATAGAGGCTTAAATGGTAATGAAGGACTTACTTGGCTATCTTGTTTAAGTATTGTACACTTGTGTTAATTGAGTTGTAAATGATGTGAATATGGTCTTATTTGTGAATGGTGACTTGAAATGTGGGGTTATGCTTGCGGTCGTAAAGGTTTGTTAAAGAAGGTCTTAAAAGCATACATTCCTTGTAAATGTCCGTTGTGCATGTTTTCTTGCATGGTCATCATACTTAGTACTTATTGTACTAATTTCATATTTCTCTATTGTTACAAGTGTAAGTGGTGGAAAGTGAAGAGATCTTTTGAGGAAGCTTGGGATAGTGACTCTTCTCAAGAAGTTTGGTATGTCCTGATATATTCGATAACATAGTTGTTACCTTTCTAGTATTTCCACTTAGGCATTGGATAAGATTTATATTTTGTTCTAAAGGGCCGTGCCCCTAAGATATTCTATTTGTGTCTAAGACTGTACATGAGACTTAGAAATTCTACTTCGTTACATTTGAAAGATTCTATGAGTATTATGAACTTGTTTTAAAAAGTGTTTAAATTCCTTATGGTTTTTATTACCGAATGCGATGAATGAATGCTAAGGCTTGTATGAGACCTCCGAGAGGTCGAATACGCATGTAACGGCTAGGGGGTGCTCTCGGGTCGTTACAGATTTAGAGCTACCTAACTTATCGCATTGCATGTAATACACTAGGAAAGGATTGCTATTACTAGGATTACGGAGTTATGAGCTTATGGGAAACACATATGCCGTAGTTTCCTTCTCAATTTGATAACAACAAAAGTTTGAATTTTCCTTACTAATTACTTTCATAATTTCCAAAAAATTTTACACAAGTCCCCCTCTTTTTACTTATTTGTCTCGAAAATACATTGGCTAAATAAATATAATCGTTATTGAACTTAAATCTAAACCATATTCCTCGTGGGATCGACCCCAACCTAAAAGTTGGGTTCTTTACGTGATAACGATCGCTTATTCTGAAAAGAGGTGTAATTTGAGCATATCAAATTTTGGCGCCGCTGCCGGGGATTTTTGCTTTTAGATTAAGTTTAATTGCATTATTGAACTTTAGTCAAATATTTCCTAATTTTACTTTTTCTTTTGTTTTTGTCTCTCTCAAGGTCTTACTTTAGTGTACGCCAAGTAAACGGATCCAAGGTTAACCACTTATTCCCTACGATCCCGAACGGAATTGAACTTTGCGGAGAATGAATAATCAAGGAGTTCTAGTTAACCCTATCGGGGGAGAGTTAGGTGAAGGTGTTGGATTACAACCTCTGAGGGTAATTGATTCGAATAATCTGGCTCCAGTTGAGAATAGATTAGGAGATGCACTGAGGGCACAGGAACCACAAGGACCACGTCTGCATGAAAATTTCAGGATCAATCTTAATATTGCCGATTCTAATGGACCTCTAGTCCTACCGCCTCTACCTCAGGGGCATACATCTGTGGTGACCAATATCTTGATGCAGATGCTTACAGTGAGGGGCTTGTTTGAGGGATTGCCAGCGGATGATCCACATGCTCACATAGCCAAACTTAATCATGTCTGCAAAAGTTGTATAGCTCGACCGGAGTAGGATATGAACATCATTGGGTTGCGTGTGTTCCCCCTATCATTGATCATAGATACTACTGTGTGGTTCAATGAACTCCCTTACAACTCAATCTATGCATGGGAGCAGTTGACGGAGGCATTTTTAGCAAGATTCTTTCCAGTGTCCAAGAATTTGAACAAGAAGGATAAACTCAATAACTTTGTAGCATTACCTGGAGAGTCTGTGATTAGTTATTGGGATAGGTTCACTGCCTTCATAAGGGGTGTCCCGAATCACCGTATTGATGATGAGTCGTTGAAAGAGTACTTCTACCGAGGACAGAATGATAATGGTAAGGCAGTGCTCGATACTATTGCGGGAGGTTCATACGGTGAATGCACTTTTGCACAAATTACAGAGAAAATGGAGAAGATATCTCGAAATAATAAAGCTTGGAGCACTAGAAAGTCAGACACTGGTAGGAGCACATTTGTCATTCAAGCTACAAACAACCTGCTCGCAGATGAGATTCGCGAGGAGATGGCACAGATGAGAATTGAACTAGGGTTGGTGCTAAAGCATGTGACGGGAGGAGTGGAGAAGGTAAATGTTGTGAACTATTTGACTAAGACTCCACCACCATCAGAGGAGTATTATTTTGAAGAGGATGCTTATGCGGTGAATGAGCAGACGGGGCATTTCCGACCAAACGCCCAAGGTTCCACTACGGATAATTGGCACCAAGGACAACGAAACCAAGGTCGGAACTATGGCAACTACAACCGACAGGGTCAATATGTCCGGGATGAGAACTTCAATCGCGACAACAACTACAATCGGAACAACTATGGCAATAGAAATGATCGGATTGGACCTTATGTTCCCCCTAAAAATTGGGAATCTGGTCCTAGGGAAGCTGGAAGTAATATGTCACATATTGAGGATATAATGCAGCAGATGATAAGGAGGTTTGCTGTAACAGATGAGAATGTGAAGGAGATGAGAAATGACTTGTCTCGTATTGGTCAAAAATTGATGCCCATGCAGTGTCAATCAAGCATCTTGAGCAGCAGATGACTCAGTTGTCAACTATAGTAAATCCACGTCAACCCGGCACTCTTCCTAGAAACACCATCCAGAATCCAAAGAATGATGGGCATTGTATGGCAGTCACTACTCGAGGGGGTAAGCAAATCATTGATCCACCTATGCCGTCTGGGGTGGAAATTGAGAATAGTAAAGATGATGATGCGGTCGAGGTAAGTGGAGAGTCTGAGAATACGATAGAGAAAGAAATAGAGGTAACTCGGAAAGTTGTCCCCATACCTAGACCTCCACCTCCCTTCCCACAGAGGTTAGTGAAGAAGACTGAAGAAGGAAAATTCTGTAGGTTTATTAGCATGTTGAAGCAGCTTTCAATCAATGTTCCATTGATAGAGGCTTTGGAGCAAATGCCTGGGTATGCAAAATTTATGAAGGACATAGTGACAAAGAAGAGGGCAGTGAACTTCGAAGATGATGATAGATTGCAACATTGTAGTGCTATTGCTACAAGGTCCCTTGTGCAGAAAAAGAAGGATCTTGGTCCCTTCACTATTCCATGTACTATCGGGTTGTTACATTTTGCTAAGGCATTGTATGATCTTGGTGCTAGCATAAATCTGATGCCATTGTCTATTTACAACAAAATTGGGTCTGGGAGATCCAAAACCGACTGCGATGTGGTTGCTCATGGCCGATAGAACTGTGAAGTGGCCCATTGGTGTGCTCCGTGATGTACTAGTGAAAGTGGAGTCATTCATCTTTCCGGCGGATTTTGTGATTCTTGATTGTGAAATCGATTTTGAGGTTCCCATCATTCTTGGGAGACCATTACTTGCCACTGGTTGCGTCTTAGTTGATATGAAAATGGGGCAGATGAAGTTCAGACTGAACAATGAAGAGGGAACTTTCAATATATGTAGGTCTATGAAGCAGAGTAGTGAGTTCCAATCAGTATTTGCGATAACATATAGAGTTGAGAGTGGGTCTGAAGTGCAGATTGAAGAAAGATTAGGTATTTGGGGCACTAGCAGCGGTTATGATGAACTTTGAGAGTGATCGTATTGAAGAGTACGATGAGTTAGTCGACGTACTTGATAAGTGCGAATATCGTTCAAAACCAAAGAAGCAGGAGTTAGACATGAAAAAACATGAGTCCCCACCCGCAAGACCATCTGTTGAGGAGGCACCGAAATTGGAGCTTAAGGCTCTACCATCACATTTGAGGTACGTATTCTTAGGTAAAGATGATACTTTGCCGGTCATCATTGCGGCAGATTTGAATGGGCGACAAGTAGAGTGTTTGGTTTCTGTGTTAAAGAGGTTCAAGCGAGCTATTGGGTGGACTATTGCGGATATTATTGGGATTCCTCCTGGTATCTGTTCTCATAAAATCCAACTCATGCCAGATCACAAGCCTAGTATTGAGCACCAGAGAAGATTAAATCTGCCTATGCAAGAGGTAGTTAAAAAGGAGATCATCAAGTGGTTGGATGCTAGAGTTATCTATCCCATTGCAGATAGTAGTTGGGTGTGTCCTGTTCAATGTGTGCCCAAGAAAGGTGGGATTACTGTGGTTCCTAATGAGAGAAACGAGCTTGTTCCAATGTTGCCCGTGACTGTATGGAGAGTCTACATGAACTACCGAAAGCTAAATGCTTGGACAAAAAAGGACCATTTCCCTATGTCATTCATGGATCAGATGTTGGATAGACTTGCAGATAAGGGTTGGTATTGTTTTTTTTATGGTTATTAGGGATATGATTAGATTTCTATAGCCTCGGAGGACCAAGATAAGACCACCTTCACTTGCCCTGATGGGACTTTCGCCTTTAAACGGATGTCATTTGGGTTGTGCAATGCTTCAGCGACCTTCCAGCGTTGTATGATGTCGATATTCGGTGGAGGACACTATTGAGGTATTTATGGATGATTTCTCTGTGGTAGGTAACTCTTTTGATCGATGTCTGGGTCATTTGGCTGAGGTGCTTAAAAGGTGTGAAGACTACAATCTGGTGCTAAATTGGGAGAAGTGCCACTTTATGGTGAAAGAAGGGATAGTTCTGGGTCATCAGATTTCTGAGAAGGGCATTGAGGTTGATAGAGCAAAAGTAGAGGTAATAGAAAAGCTTCCACCACCTATCTCTGTAAAAGGTGTTAGAAGTTTTCTTGGGCCTGCAGGTTTCTATAGGAGGTTCATCAAGGACTTCTCTAAACTTGCATATCCATTGTGCAAACTTCTCGAAAAGGAGTATCAGTTTGATTTTGATGATGCTTGTCTGAGAGCATTTGGAGAGTTGAAGGAGAAGTTGGTTATTGCACCTACCATTATTTCACCGGATTGGGGACAACCGTTTGAGGTAATGTGTGATGCGAGTGGAGTGGCACTTGGTGTAGTATTAGGGCAGAGAAGAGAGAAAATTCTTCATCCTATTTACTATGCTAGCAAAGCTCTAAATGTGGCCCAGAAGAATTATACTGTGACTGAACAAGAACTTCTTACGGTGGTTTTCGCATTCGAGAAATTTCGATCCTACTTGCTTGGTACTAAGGTCATAGTGCATACTGACCATTCTACATTGAGGTAGTTGATAGAGAAGAAGGATTCAAAACCGAGGTTGATTAGATGGGTATTGTTGTTGCAAGAGTTTGATTTTGTGGTAAAAGATAGAAAGGGGACCGAAAATCAAGTTGCCGATCACTTGTCTAGATTAGAGGAAGAGGCTATGCTAAAGCTTGGTGATAGGGCTGAAATTAATAATGTTTTTCTAGAGGAACAGGTATTGGCTGCTTCTCATGATCTGATTCCTTGGTTCGCAGACTTTGCTAATTATTTGGCAAGTAATTTGGTGCCCCCGAATTTGTCTTATCACCAAAGGAAAAATTTTATGCATGATGTGAAGAAATTCTTTTGGGATGAGCCTTACTTGTATAGTAGTTGTGCTGATGGGATTATTCATCGCTGTATGCTCGAGGTTGAGATGTTGAGTGTACTTGGGGCATGTCATTCATCGCCTGTTGGTGGGCATCATAGTGGTATTCGGACTGCGCATAAGATTTTGCAGTGTGGGTACTACTGGCCTACCATCCACCAAGATGCTCATGATTTCGCCAAGTCTTGTGACCGTTGCCAAAGATAAGGAGGGATTTCAAAGTGGCAAGAGCTTCCTATGAATCGTATATTGGTGATAGAGTTGTTTGATGTATGGGGCATTGATTTTATGGGTCTATTTTTGAGTTCACATGGGATGAAGTATATTCTTGTTGCGGTTGATTAGGTATCGAAGTGGGTGGAAGCAATTGCGCTCCCCAACAATAAAGGTAAGAGTGTCACCGCATTCTTGAAAAAGGACATCTTCTCCAGATTTGGTACGCCGAGGGCGATTATCAGTGATGGAGGTTTACACTTATGTAATAAGTTGTTCAAGGCTCTACTTGAAAAATATGGTGTCCGCCACAATGTAGCCACCCCTTACCATCCGCAGACTAGTGGGCAAGTTGAAGTGTCCAACAGAGAGATCAAACAGATTTTGGCAAAGACTGTGAATGCTAATAGAACGGATTGGTCAAGGAAGCTTGATGATGCTCTATGGTCCTATCGCACTGCATACAAAACTCCCATAGGTATGTCCCCCTACCAACTTGTATATGGGAAGTCTTGTCATTTACCGGTAGATCTAGAGCATAAGGCTATGTGGGCAATGAAGAAACTAAATTTGGATTGGAGCGCCGCATATAATAAAAGAAAGAATGACTTGAATATGCTTGATGAGTTTCGCCTAAAAGGTTATGAAAGTTCAGCCTTGTACTAAGAGAAGATGAAGAGGTATCATGATCAAAGAATTGAAAAGCGAGAATTTGTGGTGGGTGATCTTGTGCTTCTATTCAACTCTAGGTTGCGCTTGTTTCCGAGCAAACTCAACTCCAAATGGACCGGGCCATTTTTGCTCACAAAAGTGCTCCCCCATGGAGCGGTTGAGTTTGAGAACAATGAAGGAACAAGGTTCATGGTAAATGGGCAAAGGATCAGGATCTATCTAGGAAACGCGGAATATCTGCAAGAAGTTGTTGAGGCCTACTATCTTGATGAAGTCTAAGTAATCAAGAGGCCTACGTCATGCCGCGACGTTAAATCAAGCGCTGCTTGGGAGGCAACCCAAGATGTAAAAATCTTGCCAACAATAGGTTCTTGTTTTCTGTTTAGTAGTTTTCTTTGTTTAGTTGCTTCTCTGTACTCATTTAGCTAATTGCTTTATTTTTATTCTAGTGTTGGCTAGATATAGAATAGGGTCCGTATCTAAAAAAAGTGTCCAGAAAATGTAAAAAAAAAGGGCTAATGGTTGCTACATGTGCAGGGGCGAAAAGCAGAATCTGCAGAAAAAATTCTGGTGCAGAGGTCTACAGATCCCATCGATGGTCCGTGTTTCATCCCACGGACCGTGAATGGCATCCGTAGATCCCAGGTAAATATCTGAAATTCTCTAAGTCAAAGAATGATTTACGGTCCAAATCTACGGACCGTAGATCGACCCATGGACCATAGATGGCGTCTCGTGGATCAAAACCCTAGTTCTTCCTTACTCGACCCGGACCCCTCCTATTTAAAATCCCCCAATTTCAAATCATTCCCACTTCCCTCCATTTACTCCCAAACCGTTTCTAAACTTCTCAATCCCTTAAATCACTCCATAACTCCCCAATTTATCATCCTTTTCTTTTTCTCCACAATCCCAAATTTCCTTTTCTCTCCAAACTCCACTCATCCCCAAAACTTCCCAAAGGGTCCGGTGTACGGGTTCGGTGTGTAAAGGCAAAGTTGTGGTATCGAAAGCATAGAGTCATCACACAATCACCCCACTTTCGCTGCTTGTAAGGTAATAGACTTTCCCTTCACATTGAATTTCGATTCATCAGTTGATTATAGAAAATCTGGAATTGGGTCTAGACCTTGGGTAAATTAATGTATGAAATTGTATGATAAAATAGAAGTGAATGCACCCTTGGGACGATAGATTGTGACTGTGTTGCCTTGTTGTATGTAAAATAGTCAATGAAATATAAGTCTAAATGCAAGTTTCGACTTAGGGTTCCTTATCTTGCAGAAAATACCTATAAAAATTGAGTAATTGGAACCCCAAGAATGACAAACTAGCATAATTTATGTTGAAATACATGATTAGACTAGGATATTGTTGAATATGGCAAAAATGTGGGCTTCCAATCAAAGCATGTCTGAGACCTGGCACAGATTCCATCCACGAGACCCCATCTACGGGCCATAGGTCAATATACGGACCGTAGATCAGGTCTGTGGTTGGTGGCACATGAGAATTTCACTAAGTATGGAACCACAGAACTGGACTACGGTCCCTAGATCAATCTACATACCGTTCTGCACATCCGTGGTTCCCATTAGATACCAACTTTTTGGGACCTCTGATCTACGGAGGGGATCCACGGACCGTAGGTCAGCCTACGGACCGTAGATGCCTACCGTAGGTGGCCACTAAAGCCACTGTCTGAAATTTTTTCTGTTTTTCATTTTTGTTCGTTCTTAGTTCTAAAATCCTTTCGAGTGTATCATGAGTTTATTTTGGTACTAATTAGACATCCACAGGTACCATGGCGCCTAAGAAGCAAGTGACCTACTCAAAAAGGGGCAAATCAAAATTTGTGGCGCCTACTTTTAGGCTGATTGACGAAGACACGGATGTGGAAAAGGATCCAGCATATGTTCCACCGGCCACGAGGACATCTCCTACTGCACCTCGAGCTACCCAGTATACATCCTGGCAGGTGGTCACCGACGTAGTCACTGTCTCCCAGTCTGATGAGGAGAACATACTGATCGGGTCACCGGCTGGTTCGGCTTCCAGTTCTGAGGTTGGTTCTACTTCCGGCTCAGAGTCTACCTCTACTTTAGACTCTGAGCCTGCCCATGCTTCCGGCTCCAATTCTGGATCCGCCACAGGTTTAGGTTCACATTACAAAGCTTCCTCGTCTGATGAGGCCACTAGTTCAGGAGAAGCCCCAGTGCCACGAAGCTACGACCCTAATCCGGTGGCTGGAGAGCCGAACAAATGGTGTGTTGAGGGCCAATGGCAAATTTATTGGGATGCCAAGATGAAAAATGACAAAGATAAGATGGCTCGGCTTATTACAGAGGAGCGCAGAGTCCTCACTAAGAGCCTACACACCGTACCAGAAATCCACCGGCTCTTTCAACGTCACAAGTGTGAGTGGATGGCTCGAGAACCAGGTACCTATAGCGAGGAGATTGTGAGGGAGTTCTATGCTTCCTATGCGGCCATTCTTCGGGGTTCTATCCATAAGATTGCCAGACCCACTACCCAGGCACCCCTCACAGCTACACTAGTGCGCGGATTTTCTGTAGATATCTCTAAGACCACCATCCACCGGTTCCTCTATGGTCCTGGCCCTGATCACTCTTGGGCACTCAACATGGCTGAATTTGACTAGTGATGGGACATTATATGGAGTGGAAAGTTCCAGCAGAGCGCTGAGAAAAGAGAGACTTTATTACACTGGCTGGCTAGTCAAATTGCTACTGACGGAGAGCGAGCCGAGTAGGTCACCACTCCAGGCATGAGCATCAAGAAGGCCACTCTCACATTTGTGGCCAAATTTTTCTGGTTGTTTGTTGGCAATCGAATTTCTCCCACGAAGGCTTACAACGCACTAACTTGGGACCGTGCAGTTATGATAGCAGCATTGGTTGCGGAATTCGAGATCAATTTTGCCCGCATGCTCATTGCGGAGAAACATGAGAGGGCTTTCAAAGCCTCCACCACTTACCCTTTTCCATGTCTCATTTTCCAGTTATGTAGGGATTGTGGAGTGCCAATCTGGCATTGTGACAAGTTGATCCGGCCTACGGGGACACTGGATATAGGCCTCATTCGGAATGAGGAAAATGTGGTAGCACCACTCAGAGAGCCGCAGGTTGATGTGCCACCCATGGGAGCTGACTTAGTAGATATTGTGGAGCAGATGCAGGGTGATGATTCTGCTCCTCCAACCCACACTGCTGATGTCCCAGCCTCCTCCTCTCAGGCTGCGAGTCGAGCTCCTAGCTCGTCCAGATCCTCCCCGACTTTAGGAGCTGATGTTGTACCATTGGCTAGTGTTCATAAATTGGAGGCCTAGATGACCACGCTGCTCCACCATGTCCGTCCATGGATGCAAAAGTCGATAGCAGAGTCTGAGACCAGAATGGAGCGAAGGATGGAGAGCATGATGGACCAGAAGGTCCAGGCCGTTAATAAGCGCATCGATGCCTTTGAATTAAGAGTCCTCGAGCGACCATCCCCGACCACAGATCTATCCTCTTTCCGGTCCGAGTTAGCCAGTCTCCGGGATGACGTTGATGCCATTCTTGCCACACCTGCAGTTGAGCCACGGGCTACATTAATTGCTTTGTCGGACGATACAGTCCTTGATGCATTATTCAGTGGGGACGCAAAGGAGCAGCCCGAGCCCACACGTGCCCGAGGTAAGAGGCACCGATCTAAACACTCATCTGAGGCCACTGCGGATGATAGAGCTAAGAAGCGGGAGCACAAGCAGGAGAAGCAAGAGAAGCAGGCTAAGAGGGCTTCGATAATAGATGAGCAATTGCACCAGGAGGGGGTTCATGAGAGTGTTATTGGGGCATCAAGTTCTATGCCCGTTTCGGATGTTCCGAATATTGTGGGTCATGAAGTGAGCACCACTGATGTTGCGGTTAGAATGATTGATAGCACTACTGAAGGTGCTGTTATTGCTGACGTGGCACTACTGAGGGTGGCCCCAATGTTGTTGTAGCGGGCTCCGGGAAATCGGACCCACCAACTTGTTGATAGTTCATCGGCGCTATGCGCCACAGGTTTGCTTCACCCAAATCCATTACATTTTACTGATTTTTGTGTACATTGGGGACAATTGCACATGTTTTTCATTGGGGGTGGGGTAAATGGATTGTGTATGATAGGGTGAAGTCTAAGTAACCCAACTCATAATCCTCTTTTGGGGTTTTCTTGCCTGTGTTCTTTTTCCCCAAGAGACTGCTTAATTTTTGTTGAACCAACTTGTGTTAGGATTGTATGTGTAGAAGCATGAGAAAGAATGAAGTATGATGGCAAAAGTTTTTTGTGAAAAAATGATACTCGTCCAAAAAATTTGTGATATGTGCTAAAATTTGTAGGCTAGAATGAGTTGAATGTGTTGGCTCTGAGTATGACATGATAATGAATCAACTTGATGGCATGACTTAAGCTAAATCTTGAACTCGGTAATTTGATAATGAAACTATGTGCCAAGAGTGTGTGAGAATAATTGATTGTTCAAACAGTTTTTATGCCAATCTAGAACTTGCCCGGTTAGTCCTGCTAAGACAATCTACTTTAGTGGCTAGGAAGTTATCATAGGCCTTTGTTCTGATAAGTCCACAAATTGCCTAAAAGAAAAATCCAACCAAATGAAATAAATGCTCCCTTTGATCCAAATGCTTTGAGCCTAAATTAGACAATTTCTTTCTAAACCTCTAACTCACCTTCCAATAATCTACTATGTTGGCCCCGGTCCCTCCTTGGACATGTGCACCTTGACTTAGGCCAAAAGCCTAACTTGAAGGTGGCTAATGTAAAAAGTAACTTCAATTTTGGCCCTGATTCGACATCTGGTTTTGTGCACCTCAACCAATGGAAAATCCATAAGTTAAGGGTGGCTATGAAAGAGGAAACCGAAATAAAAATGGGTATGAAAAGAGTTTGATGCTGAAAAAGAGAAAAAAAAAGAAAAAAGAGAGGGAAGGATGTGACTTGTTGAAAGATAAAGAAAAGAATAAAACGCAAGAAAAAGATGAAAGTGAAAAATAAAGAGCTACAAAGTTTAAAGTCATATCCATGGTTGAAGAGAATCAAGGAAAAGAAAATAAAATCGTAGGATGTCAAAAAATAGGGCAAAAAGAGGTAGAAAGGATAATGTAATGTCAAGGAGCGCAGAAAGTCACTAAAATGTACCCAAATGCACCACACCTGACTCTGAGCCTACGTTATAAGCCAAGAAAGTCCTATAGTGATCCTAGAACCAAGTTTGGAGAGTCTAAGCAGTGAAAACAATGGGAAGCCTATGATATTGAGCACTAACTATACTTGAAGTTACTTCTGAGTGTGAGTGTTGAATGAATCCTTGTACTCAAAATCAAATTCATTGTGTGAAAAAGGAATTTCGTTTGAAGTAAGGGCACTAGTTACATTATCGGAAAGTTGGTACCTTGGTGATAGTAAAACAGTGTATGTTGTGTGTTGGTTCGTCAGTCGTTGTCACGTTTGGATCTGCACAAGTTAGCTCGTCGAGTCTGACAGAAAAGATTTGCACTCGAGAAGAGACTCGGGGTAGAGAGCCATGTGATTTCTTATGTTTGAAATGCTTGCATCTATACAAAGTGTCGTTTAGAGTTTTAGTGCGTCACTTGATATGCTCAAATTACACCTCCCTAAGAAGCATAAGCGATCGTTATCAAGTACAGAACCCAATTGTAGGTTGGGGTCGATCCCACGAGGAAAATGGTCTAGATTTAACTTTAACCAACAATTACATTCGTTTAGTCAAATTACTTCCAGAAACAAGTAATTAAAGGGGGGGATTTGTGAAACAAATTGTAAGAATTCAATTTTGGTTGTTATCAAGATGAGAGAATTAACTAGGGTATACGTGTTCCCCACAAGCTTAAAACGCAGTAATCCTAGTAATAGCAATCATTTCCTAGTGTACTACATGTAAAGTGATAAGTTAGGTATCTCTAAATCCTTGGTGTGGCATCTAGAGAATTTCACCCTGCACCTTGGTCCGGCTACGTGTGTATAACTTATTAACCCTTACCTTTACCTCATAATAGACATCACATAGATGTTTGGCTTAGTTATTACTTCGCACCAATCGACACTAGCCTATTAGATAGTATCACACTAAATCTATGTTGATAATTCTTTTCTTATTGATTACCTCCTTGGTCCGGCAAGTAGCAACAAGGTGAGCTCTAATCCGTGCACTCGTTAAAAAGACTTCTAAACGAAAGAATTATCAATGCATGCAACAACACTATTCATACTTTGTTAATCGCTCATGGTTCCCACAACCCTAGTTGTGAAGTTTAGTTACCCATAATCATATGAACACAATTCATTGTTTTAGATGAAAGAATTATGAACTTACGTAAGAAGAATAATAAACCCAGAAATTCAACTTGAATTGCAACACCAAAATCTTCAAAACGGGCTTAGGAAATTAAGAATTGCTAAAGTTGCAAGTTAATCTCCCAAGTCAAGAACTAGAATAAAAGTAATAAAGTCTAACCCCCAAAAATGAGGTTTACATGCCCTATTTATAGAAAACAAGTCCTAAATTAAAAAGGGAAACAAAATAAGGAAAGTTTTTTCAGGCACGCGTCTTCATTCCACGAGACTGACTCACGAACCACCAATGGATCTACGATCCGTGAGTCCCTTCCGTCAGCCAGGACTTAGAAAATATTTCAGCTTCTTTGAAGCAAACGACGGAACTCCAGTACGGACAGTAGATCGATCTACGATCCGTCAATCCCTCTCCGCAGCTCCACACTTAGAATCTTCAAACATCAGCTACTGGAACCCTCACAGCATCATTTACCGATCAACAGTACGGTCCGTAGATCAATCTACGGACCGTCAATGTCCACCGTGGTTCCACACTTGGTCAGATTTCCCTGATTTGCCTTCCATGCCTTGCCTGCTAATCTACGGTCACCATCTACGGAGCGTCAATGGACCTACGATCCGTAGATACCCGTTTCTGCATTTCTTTAAGCTATCTCTTTATTTCCACGCCTAAACATCTTTCCTGAAAAACATGATAAAAACACATAAAAATCAATGCAAAAAGTCCCTAGACACACATAACTCTTAAGTGAAATGTATTCAAAATACCGTAAACTCACAGTATATCAACACCCTCAACTTAAATTCTTTGTTTGTCCTCAAGTGACGCACCAAGACTCTAAACGACACTTGTATAGAAGCGAGCAGGTCAAGCACAAACAATCGCATGGCTTTCTCCCCCGACTCTTTTCTCGAATCCAAATATCTTCTCTCAAACTCAACAAGCTAACTTGTGCGGATCAAAACATGACAAAGATCGACCAACCAACACACAACATACACTGTTTTACTATCACCAAGGTACCAACTTTCCGATAATGTAACTAGTGCCCTTACCTCAAATGAAATCCATTTTTCACACAATGAATATGAATTTGAGTACAGGGATTTATTCAACACTCACACTCAAAAGTAACTTCAAGTACAGTTAGTGCTCAATACCATAGGCTTGCCCTTATTCACTGTTTAGACTCTCCAAACTAGATTCTAGGATCACTATAGGACTTTCTTGGCTTGTAACGTAGGCTCAAGGTCAGGTGTGATACATTTGGGTCTTCTTAGTGACTTTCTGCCCTCCTTGACAATACAATAGGCTTTTTACCTCTTTTTGCCCTATTTTTGACATCCTACCATTTTACCTTCTTTCCCTTGATTTTCTTCAACCATGGATGTAACTTTAGACTTTGTCGCTCTTTATTTTTCACTTTCATCTTTTTCTTGCATTTTATTCTTTTCTTTAGCTTTCAACAAGTCACATCCTTTCCTCTCTTTTTCTCTTTTTCAACATCAAACTCTTTTCATACCCATTTTTCTTTCGGTTTCCTCTTTTATAGCCACCCTCAACTTATGGATTTTCCATTGGTTGAGGTGCACAATTCCCGATGTCGGATCAGGGCCAAGATTGAAGTTACTTTTTACATTAGCCACCCTCAACTTAGGCTTTTGGCCTAAGTCAAGGTGCACATGTCCAAGGAGGGACCGGGACAACATAGTAGATTATGGGAAGGTGAGTTAGGGGTTTAGAAAGAAATGGTCTAATTTAGGCTCAAAGCATTTGGATCAAAGGGAGCATTTATTTCATTTGGTTGAATTCTTCTTTTAGGCAATTTGTGGACTTATCAAAACAAGGGCATATGATCACTTCCTAGCCTCTACAGTAGATTGTCATAGAAGGACTAACCGGGCAAGTTCTAGATTGGCACAAAAACTGTTTGAACAATCAACTATTCTCACAACCTCTTGGCACATAGTTTCATTATCAGATTACCCAGTTCAAGTTTTAGCTTAAGTCATGCCATCAAGTTGATTCATTATCGTGTCACACTCAGAGCCAACACATTCAACTTATCTTAGCTTACAAATTCTAGCACACGTCACAAAATTTGGACGGGTATCAGTTTTCATAAGCCATCATGCTTCATTCTTTTTCATGCTTCTACACATATGATCCTAACACATGCCGGTTCAATATAAATTAAATAGTCTCTTGGGGAAAAAGAACACAGGCAATAAAACCCCAAGAGAGGATTATGAGTTGGGTTAGTCAGATTTCACCCTATCACTTACAATCCATTTACCCCACCCCTAACAAAAAAAAAATGGTGCAATTGTCCCCAATGCATAGAAAAATAGTAAAAAGTAATGGATTTGGTTGAAGCAAACCTGAGGCGCATAGTGCCAACGAACCATCAACAAGCGAGTGGGTTCGGTTTCCCAGTGCCCGCTAAATCAACACTCGGGTCACCCTTAGTAGTGCCCGCATCAACAACGACAGCACCATCGGTAGTGCTATCTGCGACTCTAACTGCACCATCAGTGGTGCTCACATCAATTGCCACAGTAGGCAGAACCTCACACACAGGCATCGAACTGGACGCCCCAACAACCATCTCACGGGCCCTCTGCTGCCTCAACTGCTCATCTATTATGGAGGCTTTTCGTTCCTTCTTCTCCTGCCTGCGCTACATTTTGCTAGCCTTTTCCTCCTCCATGAGCTCAGTTTTGTGACTAAAATGGTGCCTCTTACCGCGGGCACGTGCAGGCTCAGGCTGCGCATCCGCTTCATCTCTACTGAATAGTGCACCCAGGATTGTATCATCACCTAATGCAGAGGGTGCAGCCTGTTGCTCAACAGCTAGTGAGGCCAGGATGGCGTCAATATCGGCCCAGAGACTAGCTAGCTCGGTCCGAAAAGAGGACATATCAGTAGTAGGAGTTGGCCTCTCTAGAACTTTCAACTCAAAGGCATCGAGCAGCTTGAGAACTGCTTGGACCTTCTGGTTCATTTTTACCTCCATCCTTGTTTCTACTCTCTCTTCGGACTCAACAATCAACTTCCACATCCAGGGGTTAATGTGGTGCAGCAAAGTGGCCATTTGGCCTCTAACTTATGGACTCGGGCTAGTGGTATAACATTGGCTCCCAAAGGCGGGGTTGCTCTAGATGAGCTGGGGGCCTGACTAGAGGCCTGAGAAGAAGAGGCGGGGGCATCATCAATGTGGGCTGGAGGGATAGGCTAATCACCATGCATCTACTCCACAACATCTACTAAATCAGTACCAATGGCACATCGATCTGTGGCCCTCTACGAGGAGCAGCCACATTTGCCTAGTCCCGGATCAGGCCAATATCTAAAGTCCCCGTAGGGTGGATCAACCTATCACAATGCCAAAGTGGCACTCCAGAGTCCCTGCACAATTGGAAAATCAAACATGGAAAGGGGTAAGTAGTGGAGGTCTTCAACTCCCTCTCGTGAATTTCTGCCAGCAGCATGCGAGCAAAGTCGATCTCCAATCCTGCTACTAATGTTGCAACCATGATGGCTCTGTCCCATGTGAGTTGGTTGTCAGCTTTTGTAGGCGACACCCTATTCCGCACCAACAACCAAAAAAACTTGGCCACCAAAGTCAAGGTGGCCTTCCGAATACCCAAACGTGGTGAACTAACCCACTCCACACGGTCTCCATCTGCAGCTATGTGCCTGAACAACCACAGTAAGACAGCCTCCCTCTGCTCGGCATTACGCGTGAAGGCTCAACTCCTCACAACATCCCATCTGTAATCAAATTCGGCCGTGTTGAGGGCCCAAGTGTGATCAGGACCAGGGCCATAGAGGAATTGACTAATGGTGGTATGTGAGATGTCTACTGGAAAGACTCGGACCATAGTAGAAGTGATAAGGTCCTGGGCTGTGGACTTGGACCTCTTGTCAATCGAACCTCGGAGAGTGGCAGCATAGGAGGCATAGAACTCCCACACAATCTCCTCGCTATAAGTCCCAAGGTCTCGAGCCATCTAGTCACACTTGTGAAGTTTAAAAAGCCGGTGGATGTCACGGACAGTGTGCAAGCTCCCCGTGAGGACTCTGCGCTCCTCTGTAATAAGTTGGGCCATCTTCTCTTTGTCATTCTTCATCTTGGAATCCCGATAAATTTGCCATTGGCCCTCAACACACCATATATTTGGCTCCCTGGCCACTGGAGAAGGGTCATCATTCCGTGGTGCTGGTACTGATTATGAGCTAGTGGCCTCATCGGACGAGGATGCTTGTTCATTATCGTCGGAACCTGTAGCTGATTTAGCAATGGATCTTGAAGCTTGGGCAGACTCAGACCCTGAAGCATGGGAAGACTCGGACCCTGAAGCATGGCTAGACTCAGAGTCGGACGTAGACCCATTCTCTGAACTGGATGCAACCCTAGTTAGTGACCCGATCAGTGTGTGCTCCTCATCAGACTGGGCGACAGTAACTACGTCAGGAATCACCTTCTGAGGGGTGCCTCTGGTGACTCGGGTTGCAGTGGGAGAGGTCCTTGTGTTGGGAGGAACGTATGCCGGATCCGTCTCCACATCATTATCTTCGTCAATTAACCTGAAGCTAGGGGCAACAGATTTTGACTTGCCCATTTTTGTGTAGGTGACTAGCTTCTTGGGTGCCATCTTACCTGTGGAAAAGTTATTAGTATCAGGACTAACTAACAACACACTCAATATAATTTTAGAACTAAAAACGAACAACAATCAAAGACTAAAAAAAAAAATCAAACAGTGGCTACAGTGGTCATCTACGGTGGAGATCTATGGTCCGTAGACTGATCTACGATCCGTGGATCAGAAGACCAACAATATTGGTCGCAGAGGGAAACCACAGCTGTATAGAACGGTCTGTAGATCCACATCCGTGGTTTCATACTTGGTGAACTTTTCAAGTGCTTCCATCCACGGACCTTATCTACGGTCCGTAGATTGATCTATGGTCCGTGGACAGGGACTCGTTGATGGGATATGTGCTAGGTTTTAGACATACTTTACTTTCAATCTCACATGGTTGACCATTTTCAAGAGGGTCCTAGTCTAATAATGAATTTCAACACTAAATCATGCTAGTTTGTCATTCTCCGAATTCCGATTAATCATTTTAACAAGTATTTAAGACAACCTTTGGAACCCTAAGTCGAAACTTACATTTAGACTTATAATCACATCCAACAAGGCAACACAATCACTATCTATCGTTCCAAGGGTATTGTAACTTCCAATTTTAGCATGCAATTTCATCTAACAATTACCCAAGGTCAAGACCCAATCCCTGACTTTCTATAATCTATCAATGAATTGAAATTCAAAGTGAGGAGAAAGTATATTACCTTACAGCAACGAGAATGGAGTGATTGTGTGATGACAGATGTTTTCAAGACCAAAAACAACCTCTTCGTTACTAACCCAAACACCGGACCCCTTTGTGGAATATAGAATGAGTAGTATTCGGAATGGAACTGAATCGTGGGAATTATGGGGAATGGAAGGGAAGATTTTATAGGGGAGTTATGGAGTGATTTAGGGGAGTTGAAGTGTTTGAAACGGTTGGAGAGTGAATGGAGGGAAGTGGAAATGATTTCAAATTAGGGGAATTTTAAATAGGGGGTGCGGGTCGGGTCAGACAGAATTAGGGTTTGGATCTAAAAGCCAATTTCTCTGGCAGCGGCGCCAAAATTCGATACACTCAAATTACACCTCCCTAAAGAACCATAAGCGATCGTTATCAAGTGCAAAACCCAACTTGTAGGTTGGGGCAAATCCCATGAGGAAAATAGTCTAGACTTAACTTTAACCAACAATTATATTCGTTTAGTCAAATAACATCCAGAAACAAGTAATTAAAGGGGGGGATTTATGAAACAAATTGTAAGAATTCAATTTTGGTCGTTATAAAGATGAGAGAATTAACTAGGGTATACATGTTCCCCACAAGCCTATAACGCAGTAATCCTAGTAATAGCAATCCTTTCCTAGTGTACTACATGCAAAGTGATAAGTCAGGTATCTCTAAATCCTTGGTCCGGCATCTAGAGAATTTCACCCCGCACCTTGGTCCGGCTACGTGTGTATAACTTACTAACCCTTACCTTTACCTCATATTAGACATAACATCGATGTTTGGCTTAGTTATTACTTCCCCCCAATCGACACTAACCTATTAGATAGTATCACACTAAATCTATGTTGAAAATTCTTTTCTTGTTGATTACCTCCTTTGTCCGGCAAGTAGCAACAAGGCGAGTTCTAACGTGTGCACTAGCTAAAGAGACTTCTAAACGAAAGAATTATCAATGCATGCAACAACATTATTCAAGAATTGCTTAGTTACTATTCATACTTTGTTAATCGCTCATGGTTCCCACAACTCTAGTTGTGGAGTTTAGTTACCCATAATCATATGAACACAATTCATTATTTTAGATGAAAGAATTATGAACTTACGTAAGAAGAATAATAAACCCAGAAATTCAACTTGAATTGCAACACCAAAATCTTCAAAACGAGCTTAGGAAATTAAGAATTGCTAAAGTTGCAAGTTAATCTCCCAAGTCAAGAACTAGAATAAAAGTAATAAAGTCTAACCCCCAAAAATGAGGTTTATATTCCCTAATTATAGAAAACAAGTCCTAAATTAAAAGGGAAATAAAATAAGGAAAGTTTGTTCAGGCACGCGTCTTCATTCCACGAGACTGACTCATGGACCGTCAATAGATCTACGGTCCGTGAGTCCTTTCCGTCAGCCAGGACTTAGAAAATATTTCAGCTTCCCAAAAATCAGCTTCTCTGAAGCGAACGACGGAACTCCAGTACGGACCGTAGATCGATCTACGTTCCGTCAATCCCTCTCCGTAGCTCCACACTTAGAATCTTCAAACATCAGCTACTGGAACCCTCGCAGCATCATTCTACGGATCAACAGTACGGTCCATAGATCAATCTACAAACAGTCAATGTCCACCGTGGTTCCACACTTGGTCATATTTCCCTGATTTGCCTTCCATGCCTTGCCTGTTGATGTACGGTCACCATCTACGGAGCGTCAATAGACCTACGGTCCATAGATACCCATTTCTGCATTTCTTTCAGCTGTCTCTTTACTTCCGCGCCTAAACATTTTTCCTAAAAAACATGATAAAAACACATAAAAACCAATGCAAAAAGTCCCTAGACACACACAACTCTTAAGTGAAATGTATTCACAATATCGTAAACTCGCGGTATATTATCGCTTGAGGATAAACAATGAATTTAAGTTGAGGGTGTTGATATACCGTGAGTTTACGGTATTTTTAATACATTTCACTTGAGAGTTGTGTGTGTCTAGGGCCATTTTTTATTATTTTTTATGTATTTTTCTCATGTTTGCAGGAAATATGTTCAAACATGGAAACTGAGAGACGCAGCTGAAGGATGTGCAGAAAAGGGCATCTACGGAGGTGATCCACGGACCGTAGGTCCATTCACGCTCCGTAGATGGGTGTCGTAGATGGGAAGGCAAGGCTTGAAGGAAAATCAGGGAATTCTTGACCAAGTGTGCAACCACGGTTGCAATCGATGGACCATAGATTGATCTACGGACTGTACTGCTGATCCGTCAAATGATTCAGAGAGGGGTTCCAGTACCTAATTTTGAAGATTCTAAGTATGGAGCTACGGAGGAGGATCCACGGACCATAGATCAATCCACAGTCCGTACTGGTGCTCCGTCGTTTGGTTCAGAGATTTGAAGATTTTGAAGTTAGAAATTTGCCCAAGTCCTGAGTCACGGAAGGGACCTACGGACTGTAGATCAATCAACGGTCCGTAGGTCAGTATCGTCGATCGAAAACGCGTCCTGAAACATTATTTTCTTATTTTGTTTCCTTTTTAGTTAGGACTAATTTTTCTATATATAGGGCATGTAAACCTCGATTTTGGGGGTTAGACTTCATTATTTTTATTCTAGTTTTTGGCTTTGGAGATTAACTTGCAACTTTAGCAATTCTTAATTTCCTAAGCACGTTTTGGTGATTTTTACTTTGAAATTCAAGTTGAAATTCTGGGATTATTCTACTCTACTACGTAAGTTCTTGATTTATTCTTCAAACATTATGAATTGCTTTCTTGCTAACATGGGTAACTAAATCCAAAACTAAGGTTCTAGAAACCATGAGCGATTAAGGAAATATGAATAGTAACTAAGTAATTCCCGAATAGTGTTTTGCATGCATTGATAATTCTTTCGTCTAGAAGTCTTTTTAACGGTGCGCAACGTTAGAACTCGCCTTGTTGCTACTTGCCGGACCAAGGAGGTACTTAATAAGAAAAGAATTATCAACATAGAGTTAGTGTGATACTATCTAATAGAATTAATGTTGATTGGTGCGAGGGTGAAAACTAAGCCATACATCAATGTGACGTCTAATATGAGGTAATGGTAAGGGTTAGTAAATTATACACACGTAGCTGGACCAAGGTGTGGGGTGAAATTCTCTAGATGCCGGACCAAGGAATTAGAGATACATAACTTATCGCTTTGCATGTAATACACTAGGAAGGGATTGCTATTACTAGGATTACGGAGTTATGAGCTTATGGGGAACACATACTCCCTAGTTTCCTTCTCAATTTGATAACAACAAAAGTTTGAATCTTGCTTACTAATTACTTTCATAATTTCCAAAAATTGTTACATAAATCCCCCCATTTTCTACTTATTTGTCTCAGAAATACATTGGCTAAATGAATATAATGGTTATTGAACTTAAGTCTAAACCATATTTCTCATGGGATCGACCCCAACCTACAAGTTGGGTTCTTTACGTGATAATGATCGCTTATGCTTCTGAAAAGAGGTGTAATTTAAGTGTATCACCCTGCCAGAGGTATAGAGGCATGACTGGTGTGATCAGTAAACTAATGCCCACAGAGGGGACTTATAACCTACGGGGGCACGTAGTTTCAGGAGTTGAGGGTGATTGAACCTATTCCAACTCGGTATAAAGCCTACTCCCAACTGAATATGTGTAAATTTTAACATAACTGAAGTAAACTGGATAGCTCAACAATCTGACATGCAAATCTGAAAATGCAACATTTATTTCTGATAATGAAACATTCGAAAACTGAGGCATGTATATATGTTTATCTGTCCTAGCTAATGTAATTCATGAACTATAAGAACTACATAACTAGGGTTCTGAGTTTATGCAAGAATCTACGCAAGAAAAATACTAAGACATTATAATCTAATTAAGAACGTTACAATAACTAAATCATAGTAATTTGTTGAAATTCTAGAAATCCTGGGTCTAGATAGTATGGAGGGAATCAAGAATCAGACTGAAATTCTAGAGACCTAATGGGTGAAAGGAACCCACTAGTGAAATCCCAAATACCTGGTGACAAAATTCACGTAGAAATCTTTCAATTTCGAGGCTGGAACTGATGAAAACCTTCTTACGTGTTCTTGAGGGGCTGCTCAACTTTCTCTCAGTTTCGCTCTAAGTTTTTCTTGATTTTTCGTGAATGATTGATTAGGCTAAGTTCTAATTAAGTTACTAGGCTAAAATTGACCAAAACTACATAGTTTAGGGGTTAAACGACGTAGTTTAGGTGTCCAACGCATAGGGAAAAGACCGAACGACCCCTGACTTAAAAGTCTAATGTAGCTGACTCATGGTCCATGGACTAACCCACATTCCATCCTGTCAATCATGGATTGGCTTCAGAGAGAGGCTGTCGAGAGATCTGATCCACGGCCCGTGGTCTGACCTACGGTCCGTTGGTCGACCCTTAGACATTTTCCTAAGCTGTTACTGGGGAGGGCTTCCACGGGTGCCACCATAGTCCGTCGTCAGGACCACGGCCCATGAAGGACCCCATGGTCTAACGTCTGGGTCTGGTGGACTTTGCCTGGCTCCCATGATTGCCAGTACGGCCCGTGAGGTGGTCCACGACCCGTGAGGGCTCCGTGGTCCACCTCTGCTGGAAGGGTTGAGTCCACGGGCAGGTCAACTGACCATTGTCTCTCTCACTGTTCGTGAATCCTATTGTGGTTCACTGGTTCTACTGGTTTTTCTGTTGCAATTTCTAAATCTGGTTTCCGAGGTGTTACACTAGTATTCTTGCAACCATTTAATACTTGGCAGTGCAAAGCCTTAGTGAGATAAAGGAGGATGTCAGAACTCCGTTTGTAGAAGAAGCAGTCAAATAATTGCATTGCTAATACGTAGAAATCTATGGTATTAGCAATACACAATTTATCACACAATAGAGTGTATAACTAATGCAAGCATTAGTTATACATAGATTAGAAGAGAGTACGAAATAAGGTACTATAATACACAAGGCTAATACATGCATTATTTTTCCGAATACACTCTACCAAACGACCTTAGTTTTTTACATTTCTTTAATTTTTTTGGTCCCTCTAGCCTCCATCTAATAGCTTGTCATAAATCATGAATGGTAGACCAAATTGTAACAAAAGCATGCATATGAAGTCAAGATTGGTAGAAATTAAATGTTTCGGGATAAAGAAATAGTTCAAATCTCGTGGATCAGTTTAATATCAAAAATTCTCTCGTAAATACTCTTCTAATTTTAAAATTCAGAAATCGGTCTTTCAAAATATATATTCAGAATCAAAGAGATGAACCAAACCCGGCCCATCTCAACAATAGAAAGCAATATAAACAATAAAAGGAAAGTCTACAAGGTTTTTGAAGGGTTTCTTGACTAATTTTTCCTCTTCTTCTCCTTTTTTGTCATCGCCGCCACACTGACCTTCTCCTCTTGTGGGTGAGTGGTCCTTGAGGTGAAGAGATCTAGGCTATGTTTGGTTGGACCTGGGTTCACACAACATCATTGAGAGTCTCCAACTTCTTCTGAGCTCAGGTAGGGAGACTTTATTATTTCGTATTCAATTCTTGTATGGATTGCTTTATTTTTTTTATGCTTTAGCTTGTTGAATTTGATCCTGACTTGTATAATCTTGTTCCAATACTACTGAAGCTACCAATCTTACCTTCTTTTTCTCAAATATATCATAATCACCTTCAAGTACATCTCCTAAGGTAATCTCATAAGGACATTAATATTACCATCTAAAGATTAGACCATCTAAAGTTTATTAGGTGTGTATTACTTGGAGAAGGTGTTACGTCATTCTGAAGGTTTTATTGATCGTACAATTATTGTATCTTAGTTGAGTACCATTTTGGACACCTCTTCGCTCTTATCAGGTTCGTGGTACTATACCAACTGAAATTACTTCAGACTTTAGAAGATTGCATTAGATCTTTACCTACATTTTGCTTGTGTACGCTTCCTTAAATGAGTTGAACTCATAAGAATCTACAAAATCAAAAATGAAATTACCAAATAATCAACAAGAGTATCATCCTCTCTGAAGAAGTGTTGTGTTTTTACTAATTGTGTATTTGTGATTCTTTTGATGGAGTAGTTCAGATTCAACAAACCCTTTCATATCTAGTATTTTCTAAAAAAAGATAATGTACTTCACATCTAAAAATGATTGTCATATATCTAAAATTTAAAATGATTTTTTTTCAATTTTGACAAATAATTATAACCATTTGAAATCAATCGGGATGTTTAAGTGAAACCATGATAATGGAATTTATTTGCTATTTCTATTATTATCTTAGATTACTAGTTTCAATAAAATATAAAAATTGATTGTAGATCTATAACAATAAAATAAAAATAACTATTATGTTTCACTTCTAAATAAGATAAACAAAATACCAATTATAAACAATTGAGAAGATATTAACTTTATATTTTTCATCCCAAATAGAAACATAAAACAACAAAGTAATTATTATGTCTTACTTAAGCAAAATACTAAATGTAAACCATCAAGAGGATATCCGATTTGTATTTTCAATTTCAAATGAACATATAAAACAAAAAAATATAATTATTATGTTTCACTTTGAAGTAATATAAACAAAATATTAACTATAAACAATCGAGAAGACATCATATTTACATTATGAATCCCAAAAGAAGATGTATAACCAACCTTTGAAATAAAATTCATTTTGAAACAAAATATGACAATGCTAGTAAAATGTTTAAATAAAAGAATTGGTGGTATAAAACCTTATCTAATAAAAATATAATATTTTTGCATCATAAACATATATAAAAAATACTAGAGTTTTTAATTTAAAAAAATCGAATTGATTCTTGAACAAATAATTTGATCATTATATTTTGGTATGTGAGCATGAAACCATCCAAAGTGGTCATATTTTTCAAGTCATGATGTCACCTACTAGAACCCACCAGTAGATAAGCCAGCCAATAACTCAGAACAACAAGTAATGAGTGTAAGGGTAGAAATAAAGCAAAAGCGACAATTAAGTAATAGAAATAGAAGAACAGACAGAAGCAGCTAATATATATATATATATACACAATAAAAGATCCCTCCTAGAGCCTAGTCATGAATACATAGCTACTAAAGTAAAAGAGTGCAAGTCTTAAAGTGGACCCAAAGTACAAGGGTTATCTCAAAAAGCAAAAAACTAGCCAACAAAATACAGATAGAGACATGTAAGTCTAAAACACCATGTGCTCACCCTCGCCTCTAAACTAAAGTTGCAACAAACTCGAATTTTAGCGCTGGTAACTAGCTAGTTTTCGGACCTACATCACAAAACAAATGTCGAATGTAGTATGAGTACCAAAACAACATGTACGCAATCGGTATCATAGGCCAACTAAGCAAGAAAGGTAAAAGCAATATAGAAGGCTAGAATAAAACACAAACAGATGTCAAGAGCGGAACTTAAAAGAGATGCACACGAGTGTACTAAGAACATAAATCCCCCCCCAATAAACTAGAAGGTACACTCGTGCACAAGTTTAAGTAACAACCCGAATGAACCCCATAAGTCCGACAAGTACAAAGAATAGCTAAAACTATTAAGAGTGAAATCAATGAGTCTAGAGCCATAGAAAGCGTAGCCCGGACCTCCAACTGCAGATAGACTCCCAAGTAACCAATAAGATTTGCCCATAGATAAGGAGTACATAACCCAGACCCTAAACTGTGGATAGCCTCTGAATGGGCCAATAAACTCATCCAATCCACGGAGTTCTTAGCCCGAACCTCGAACTGCAAATAGGCCTCCAAAGTATCCAATAGGATCTAGTCGATATCTATCAACTTAATAAGGATAAAAGATCCCGAACAATGGACTGCGACTGTAGATCAAATATCCAGACCTCGAGTCTGAGACTATAATAGTTTTCAAAGGATCCCATGTCAAATAATCATCATAGAACCACTGTGGAACAACGTCCACTCCCAAGTATTCAGCGCAATACTCCAAGCCAAACTAACTCCAGATTCAAAGTCGCCAAGTGAAGCCATATATCTCAGTCGTAAACCACGGGGCCATAGAGAGAGAGAGGATGGATAGAAGGTCATCAAGGCTGAGTTAATGCTTATTCTAAGACTCATTCTATCAGACCCAAGTCTGATTCACCGGTCTACAAGGAGCTAAGTCATTCAAAATGACATAGGGGTTAAACTGAGGCCAAGTGGTTCCAAACTATGCAAGTCTAAGAAAATCACTAGTCAAAGTCTAGACTAAGAAACATGCTTAAGCTAATCAATAATAACAATAACGAAGGTACACCACAAGGTAAGGATGATCACAATTATTAATTGACATGCTTCTAGTTTGAAAAGCCCAATAAAAACCTGAACCATTCTTTCAAACAAATTCAAGCTCAATCTAAGGAATGGAAAGTAGTAGCCTACCTTTAGGTTGAACGGGCTTGCTCCAAATCACATCTCCAAATCATTTTCCTTCCGAACGACCACTGAATGCTTCCATGCTATCAATTATAGAATCACAACATTAATAAGGTTGTTTAAAAACTAAATTCACATGAAATGGAGATAGACCCAAATTGAGGTCAAAATGGGAAAAGAGGGACACACATTGAAGATTTGAAATTGACTCCGTCAAAAGGTCCTAGTTACCTCCTCGAACTTGTATCCAAAAACGGAATACAATTTGGGCCTCGAAATGCAGCGAATAACCACATGCAACACAAACACCAATAAAGCTAAAGACAAGGGTTGGGCAGCACCTTTGGGGTTGAAAATACCTCAAACTAATGCTCCTCAATGCTCCCTGACTACTTTAATGCGTAGCCCAAACTTTGAATCACAAATTTCGTAGTCCCAATGCTCTCACAAACGAATTTACAAACTTAGAGTGAGAGCTGATCATGTTCGGTTCTTACTATTCTGGAGTTGATTGGACCATTAGAATTGCATTCTGAGATCGTCTTCATGAACTTTTAACCGAAATCAACCGTTCAAGTTTTAAAAGCTCTAAAGCATAGAAACTTGCATAAAAAGTCAAATGAATGACCATGATCGAGCTATCAGTCCCAGGCCTCTATAACAACACTCTAAATGATGAAAAGAAGGTATTTGCACAAAAATAACCAAGAGGGTCATTAAAACATATATTTGTTAAAATATGAACAAAAATAACTCAGACTTTGGTATCTTTAAATATTGATGTTTGGGATATTGACCTACATACCTAAAGGTACACATAAAAAAAATTAATTAAATGAGTTCACAGATATCTTGCATCATAGAAACAAAAAAAAAATTAGTGGATCAATAGATAATTTACATCCTCTGATCCAATTAGATCCTCTTATGTTGTCAAAAAAAAAATTACTTGTAATGATGCCACTTTTCGTTGAGAACCCAAGTACAATCAATCGATTAATCCAGTGGAGCAACATTTGTATAGTAATTAAAAATGTATAGTAATTTTCATTAATTTTGTTATTTGTTTAAGATTATCTTAGATGCTTTATAGATATAAGACAGTTTTCTATATTTTATAAGATATGCCTTACAGGACACCTAAAAATCATAAGAACTAAGTTAAATTTATTGATAATGACATATTGGGTTGGTGAATTGAGTTTTCAGTTCGTTAATGTAACAAAATAAGGGATTTGGATTCTATATTTATGACTTTTGGATTCATCATTACTAATTGACAGTCCATACAAAAATGTTTTAACTTTTCATCAATCTATGTTTTTCTAGTACGTCTAGGCACTCCATTTATGTCCCAACAAATGTTTAACTTTTCCTCAATCTATGTTTTTTCTATTAGACTTCAACAAAAAAAAATTACATACATTTTCTGTCAAGATCTGATTTCTCATGTCATGATGGCACCTACTATACCCCAAGTAGGTAAGCCTAACCCTTAGCCCGGAGTCATTATAAGCAACAGACTACCAAACGGAAGTGTACTAACCTATGATCCAGATGGTCCTCGCATACGACCTCGGGCACAACAACATAATCAAGGTCAAGTAATAGTATAACAGGTATACCGCTAAACAACAAGTGAAGGGACCAAAAAAGAGGTCTCAAATCAATAAAATGGGGAACCAACTCAAGAGACGACACCTACCCCAATCATACTACTCCAGTCCCTGATTGAGCATAGCTAGGACCGACCCATGGCTACAACGAGCCACCAAGGTCGTAAGCACCAACACAAGGAGAACAATCCAATACAAGCCCCACAAGGAGCAAATCATAACTACGAGGGCAATAAAACACAATCTAAAGCACCTAAGGTTCAGCTTAATCTAAGACCGCAAAGTATCAATCCTAACAAGGATAAGCAAGATCATCTACACCACAAGCGAAGCTACAAGCCTAAACCCAACACCCACACTAAGCCCAAGGCTCCTACGAAATAAAAAAAGGATGGAATAACAAGAGGAAAACTAAATACCCAATAATTACAATCTAAAATTACATGAAATCTATACTAGGCATTATCAAAGACACTCAATCAAGAAAATAATTTGAAGCCTACCTCAAAGCCAATCATGAGTGCTCCAAATCACCACACACGAGCTATCCTCTTCCAAAATGCCACTGAACACTGCAACTCTATCAAATTATCGATCACAATGTCATTGCAGACGTTTTGATTTTAAAATTGCAACAATTAGAAATGAACCCAAAATCGAGTCAATGCAAGAATGTGGGACCCACATCGAAAATCCCAAAATTAACTTCATCAAGAATTCCTAAACGACTAACCGATCGTATGTCCCAAAACGGGGCTCAGTTCCATCCACGGAAGATTCCAAACCACCACATGCATCAAAATCACCAATTAAAGAACACAAAAGAGAGACCCCGCCATTTCCCGAGCACTCCAGCGCGTAGCCACGAAGATTATGGATGTCCATGACTTTGAATCATCTCAATCGGAGCTTCCAAGCTCGAGATATCGCACTTTCAAAATGAGGGCTGAACCTGAAACTTTAGGATTTTAATAGCCAAAAATTGTCGCTAAAAGTCGAATTCAGTTTTTAAAGGCCTACAATCTGACCGCTAAAATCCTGCACAAGATATAAGGACTTCAGCTGGTTTGCTCAAACTCCAATTCTCTAACGGGGAGCCCGAGATTTGTTTGGAACCCGTGCGCACAAATGAAATATTCTACCTCATAGAATTTGGCATTCCATACTCAATGGAACCATTGAAACTTCCATCCAAGGTCGTTTCACGAAAAGTGGATCTCACACCCAAGTTCCATTTTAATCTAAAAGTCACAAGAAGGCTCAAAATGAAATCAGAAGCCTCAAGAATAGCACGAAAGGACGTTCTAGATCAAACTCGACAGTCCGAAGCTAACGCACTGATGTAATTCTTATTTGAGCATGTTTACCAAGAATGTTGACAAAATTCAAACCGTGGCTTAAGCTTCAAAGTTAAAATGCCTAACGGCATAAACTCAAGTCAGAAGTCTCGGAGCCTGAACCACAATGCCCCTAGCCCAAAATGGTCCTTCTGAAGCTAGTGAAACGATCGAAATTGCGTTCTGAGGACTACAAAAAAACCCCAAATTGCCAACAGATTTTACTAACAACTTAAGTTGGTTAGTATTCTACTAACAAATTACCAACATATTTCTAACTGAATTATATTTTAAAACTTAACAACGAAATTCTAACAGATTACCAACCAAAATCTTACTAATTAAGTATTTTAGTTGGTAAATACGGCGGGAAAAAATGACGCCAAATTTAGCAACATTTTATCAATGGATTACCAACTGAAATATTACTAACGCACACCTTTTGTTGGTAATATTACCAACGAAGTATATATTGGTTGGTAAATATGACAAAAAATTATTTATATAATTTATTAACATATTACCAATGAATTACTAATCAAACATTTACCAACGGCACGATTGTGTTGCTAAATTTACCAACCAAATATAAATGTGTTGGTAAATTAGTAACGAAATGTAATTTGTTGGTAAACTTTCCAACCAATATCCAATTTAGTTGAAAATTTTGCCGACGAATAAAGATTGTAGTTAGTAAATTACTAACATCATTAAAATAGTTGGTAATATACCAACCGATCATTAATCCATTGGTAAAATTTACCAACATATTAATTATTAGTTGGTAATATTACATGTGAATGTTTAGTTGAATAGTAACTATTGCCAACTGTGATAAAATTTATTGGTAAATTATTAATTACTAACTTATAATTTAATTGTTGGTAAATTTATCAATTGAGGTTAAATTTTTTGGTAAATCAGCGTCTAGTGTTGAGGCTTTCATATTCAGTTTGTGTCGTTAGGCGTTTTAACTTTTAAATTTTAGCCAAAACTTGACTTTGGTTGATATTTTTGGTAAATGTGCTCAGATTAGAACTCTGTCAGTGTCATTAGCTTCGAAAGGTCATTTTTTATCTAACAGGAAGGTTGGTTCAAGTTTTGAGGCTTTCGTTTTTTGTTTGTGCCATTAGGTGTTTTAAATCTTATGTTTTGGCCAAAATTTGAGTTTGGTCAATATTTTTGTGAACGTGCTCAGATGAGAATTCCGTCAGCGAAATTAACTTCAAAGGTAATTTTTTATCTAATAGGATGGTTGGTTCGGGTTTTGAGGCTTTCATTTTTAGTGTGTGCCGTTAGGTGTTTTAACTTATAAATTTTGGCCAAAATTTAACTTCGGTCAATATATTTGATAAACGTGCTCAGATGAGAATTTTGTCAGTGCAGTTAGATGCGGAAGGTCAGTTTTGATGTAATAAGATATAAGGTTCGGGTTTTGAGGCTTCCATTTTTAGTTTGTGCCGTTAGACATTTTAACTTTTAACTTTTGGCCAAAATTTCACTTTAGTCAATATTTTTGGTAATCGTGCTCGAATTGAAATTTTGTCACTACAGTTAACCATATAAATTCAGTTTTGGTCTCATAGGATGGTT
>JAJOOF010063525.1:0-15086 GCA_029582545.1 Solanum lignicaule | reverse complement strand
GCCTATTTAGGTTCCCAACTCGAAAAAGTGCAACCTAAAGTGGCCCATCTTGAACCAAGATTCTTCCTCACTGGCATATATACTTGTCGTATACTTGTTAGCTTTCCAACTAATTAGAATTTCAAACAATATAATCATTCAAAATATAATCACCTACCAATTTGTTTTAACAAAGTGCATGCATGATGATGCAAGTAGTAATTACAATGGTGAAATGACCATTTATGAGTGGGAGACATTTAAAGCCGGTTTGAATTGATTTATTTTAGATATTTTGAGCTAAAATTACTTTAAATATTTTTATAGTGTTTGAATAAAATTACAAAGTGTTTTTAAATATCAATTTTAAAGTCAAAACAACAAAAATAAGCCTAATACATAAGTAAAAAAATTTAATCTATGACTTTGAACTTATAAGCTAAAAGTAATAAGTCAATCCAAACGGGCTCTTAATTTCCCTATTTCAATTCCAAAGTATCTATGTTAACTTTGGGTTTGACTTATAATGTATTTTTTTTACCATCCATAATCTTATCAAATACTTTTTAAATAACTATTTATAGTACTTATTATATAATTTCTTATATAACTTTTTTATAAGTTTTATGCCCAAATTCACATAGAAAAATAGTGAGTCTGACCTAATACACTGAATCAAGTCACATAATATAGAATGAAGGGAAAAAATTATTATATTTTAAGTAACCTTATAGTGTACTTTTCTTTTTCATAATGTATATAGAAATTGAGTAGGCATTAACTTACCAACATAAGTTATGGTGCACTGGTGTAAGTGTAACTGCTTCACCCTTAATCAGAGATCTCGGTTCGAGCCCTGGATATAGAGAAAATTTTATTGGGAGTGTCACCCAGAATAAACCATGCAATGCGCAGGGGAGGAGCCAGCATGTTCTTAGGGGGTTTCATCCGAACCCCCTTCGGCGGAAAATATATTACTATATATACATGATTAAAATTATTTTTTAGGTATATATAATAGATATCGAACCCTCTTCGACTAATTTGTGTGTTTACTTCTTCAAATTTTGAACCCTCTTATTGAAAATCCTGACTCTGTCACTCACAATGCGTGATTGAATTTAGTCAATGTGGACTCCAAACTGTAGGAGAAAAAAAGGAAAGTAGGCATTAACTTAATTTACCATTTATATACACAGAGACCACATCTACCCACATATATAAAAGTTGTTGGCAAGTCTATCTTGGTTGGGTGAGTGGTTGTAGGGGGGGTGGGAAGGATGGGGGTCATATACATCTTTTGCTCAAAATATTTTTTAAGAGAATCATTTGGTTTCTTTTTTGGCCACACATTGTATACATTTTTAGTTCTTTTGTCACTTATCATTGTACTCACTCAATTGTTGAGGCAGTTATCACTATTCTTGGAGTAAAATTAATTCTTGTAATTAAAGATATGGTCTCTAGCTGCTGTACTTTACTTTTTCTGTTTCACGATTTCCCAAAAAAATTAAAAAAGAATATTCAAGCGGCAGAACTCACATGGCAATGGGTAATTATCATTTTTGTGGGTCAATGTAAAAGTACCATATATCTAGATTAATCTGTTTAATTATGTGTAAAATAAATGTTTTAATGGGTAATTATCATTTTTTTAGATATAAAATAAAATATAAGTTACTAAGACTTTTGCAAATTCAGTATTTGAATCCCCAACAATAAAAGGAAATATCGTTGGTTTGGCTAGGGGATGTACGACATTTAAAATAGTTTTTAACGATAATAAATATACATATTAATAAAAATATTATAATTTTTATTGATATTAGTTAATTGTCATTGGATCAAATTTCATTATTATAAGCTTCAGGAAGACTTATAAAGAGTGTTAGTTATTGCTAAAGATATATATTTAACGACAATTAGATTATTATTAATTAATTATCGCTAAAAAATATTTTTGATTTACTGATATGAAGTTCCAGTAAAAAACACTGCTCAAAAAAGGCCCCTCAAATTAATACATGCAAAGATCATTTACAACAAGGACAAAATATATTTCATAATTGCACTTTTTTAAACGTAAGGTTCGGAGTGAATGCAATTTAGATAAATGTCCCTACAAATTATACATGTGCTTAAGAATCAACCTCCTTTATATTTGTGAATGGAAGTGATGGAAAAGAAAAAGGAAACGTTGCAAATTAAAGAGTAATTAACTTTATCATCAAGAATGTGGTGACGGCTCTTTCATTAGTCAGAACTCAGAAGTCTTGGTTTCGAGTCTTGGATATAGAAAAGTGCTTTCCTTGAATGAGCATTAGATAATATATACGAATTTAAATTAATCAAACTCCAATACATATACTAAATATCAAATGGGAAAAAGAAGGAGGTAGAATTTTCCCTCTAATTGGTAATGCTATGCACTAGTCAATCCACTACATTGAAAGGTGACAACATGATAAATTGTACTACTCTCCCCCACCCCCACCCCCCACCCTGGCTATATTAGCTTGATTAATTATAAAACTTAAAGATAGAATATATCGATAATTTCTCAAACTTATTTATATATTTTATCTAGATATTTGAAAAATATAAGCCGATTGAAATTAAAGCAATCAGGTACTATGGCCACCGTGTTTGTTCCTCAGCTATTTTCGATCAAATATATTTTAAGATGTTCAAAGGCTAGTCAAGCTCTAGTTGATGGAGCAAGGGCTGTTGTTTCAAGTCCAACAAAGTATTAAGAATAATATAGGGCTGGATAGAGGTTGCTAACCGTTAGTACCAGACTAATTAAAAAAATAGGCTTGTTGCCCCCTCTAGAAAATTTAATAAATAAAGAAAAAGAAGAAGGTTCTCTCCTTATAGTCAAGTGGCTTTCAGCTCCTTTCCTTCTCCTCACTACTGTTAAAATGTTGAATTTCTTTTTTTACACTGGCGCAAATGATTTCACCTAAGGCACCAATGGACCAACACCTTTGTATGTATGTCACCCGAATTTCTTGATTCATGGCAGTGAGTATTTGCACTTTAGATCTCTGCATGTCCTTTCCTAATTATTCCGTCGACACTATACTAAAAATGATCTTTAGTGGCAATTAATTAACGGCAATAGCTTAATTGCCGCTAAAGATGTATTTTTAGCGGCAATAGCTTAATAGCTTAACACTCTTTGTATATTTCCCTAAAGCCTTTAGCGATATTAGATCTAATGGCACCTAACTAATGCCGGTAAAGACTTTAGCACTCTTTATTAATGTGTATATTTATTGCCGCTAAAAGTTATTTTTATTGTAGTGCGATGGTATCATGAGATGACAGTCTTTTTCCTTGGCTTGTACTCGAGATCCGATGTTCAAAAGACAACCAATCCTTATCCGGTAAAGAAATGAAAATTGATCAGCCAACTTGAACAATACATAACCTACTTTCATCAGTCCTTGTCCTAATCAAATTAGGATTGGAATTCGAGACTTGAAATGAAGAAACTTTGGTGGAAAATATCCTATATTCTTAAATTTTAATTGTAAGAATATTTACTTTATTTATTTGTCTTTAAAATTTCACTCTGTTAGGATAAATTGCTTAGAATAAGCAATGAACAGTATAATTTTCTTAAAACATCAAATATAATAAAATAAATAAATTTACCTTGTCAAAAAATTAAATATAATAAAGTAAATAAATTTGCCTTGTCAAAACTAAAACTAAATTATAGAATGTTCATGCATGTCAATTGTCAAGGACCACGTCGAAATGAAGAGAAATAAGATGGAAAGCGTTTTATGCTTTTTCCAGTTTAGGTTTAGTTAGATAAGTAAATTTCATATCAATTAGAGACCAAATCATAATAGGAAAAACTACATAACTACACATATATCACTACCATATATACTATATTTACCTTTAGTTTAAAACAATTACATATACTATCACTTTTAATATTTATACCATATATTTTAAAAGATTTAATTAAATACACAAATCCAATCCCTTAAATATAGTTTCAGATAATTATCTTAAATTTAAACTCTTTAATTAATGATCCACATTAACAACTCAAAATTATTCACATAAATCACATGATCTCACATCTGCCGTTCCCCACCCACACGTCCACCAACCCTTTTTCTTCGTTCATCTCCTCCCTCTTTCTTTCTTCATCCTCTCAATACATATTTGCATGTTCAAATCAACATTATACATATAGGCTTGTTTCTATTATTTTATTATTCTCATGTATCTTGGTATTGTATCTGAGTTAAAGTTCATAATCTGACGTTCAATTTTAAAAAGTTTTACAAATTAGGTTTTATATTTTTTGATTTGTTGTTTCTCAAATACTTTAATGGCTGCTTATTCTCAAAATTAGATTATTCTTGTTAAAGGTACTACACATTAACAATATTATACTAAATCAAACAACTTTTATTTATTATTTTCACTCATGAGTTTCTCATTGCAGGGAATGACTCTTCATCCGTTAACATTCAAGCCGAGAATAGATCTAAGAATAGGAACTACTCAATCAAAAGGGAAGAATTACACCAAACTTTACTTAACATAACAAATGCACCATTAGATATGCAACAATGTTGGATACACATCAGGTGTACATGTATCTAGTTAAGATTTGATGTATCTGAGCTAAGATTATGTGTATCTGTGAGAAAAACATTCAGATGCTAAAAAAAGGAAGAATATTGAATTTTTTTACTTTTTTTGGATCAATGATAATACAGATACTCTAACATCGTGAGTTATTCCTAAATTTGTGCGTTTCAATTACATTCAATATTTAGATGTACATAATTTATGTATATGCTTACTATGTATCCGAGATACACGTTTTTGAATATAATGTATGAAATTGATATTTGATACATCAAATTGATATTAGATACATATAAAAGATACATGAAATCAAAATTAGATCATATAAATAGATACATAAAATTTGTAATAGATACATATAACAAATACACGAAATTAATACTAGATACTTCTATGATACATATGAATATACTTGTATGATACTCATGTATCTAAGTGTTTAGTTTGTAGGATACATCATCTATTGATAATAGACACATCAAATTAATGAATTTATTATTTTAAGAGTAATAAAATGTAATTAATCAAATTACGTGACCAAGATATACATATTTTTGTTTTTTTATTAATAATAATATTAATGAATTTATTATTTCAAATAATAATAAATAAATAATAAATGAAATTAATTAAACATAAATACACTCCTTGATTTCTGCCCTAAGAGATTTCAGTAATTTAATTTCCAGAATTAATTGCCCATTTATTCTAAAAATCATCAATTACTCCTCTAATTAAGGAAATCAGTTACAACCAATTAATTTTAAAAAATAAAATATGTATCTCAATTTTAAAATTTGGCAGATACATGTATCTGGCGGATTTAAAATCATGTATCCTAAGCTTGGAATATGGTAGAGGAAGTAATATTTGAAACTATCGAGAATCTTAGTAATTAGGACCTAAACTAGTGGGATTTACATAGTTTGCCCATGATAATATGTCTAATTAAGACTTAATGGTCAAACACGACTTTAAAATCACAAAGTTAGATTTTTCAATATTGTTTTTCTGAATTTATTTCGTATTCATAGTTTAAATAACTTTCAAACACTTAGTTTAAAATATTGTAAATTAAAAGTGGACGGAGGAGGTAATCAACAGTAAGGGTATGTTTGGAATAGAGGAAAATAGTTTCGATTGATTAAAACTTTTGAAAAACAAACTTCTTAAAAATGAGAAAAATAACTTTACTAGTAAAAATAAGTAAATAGGTTTCATAAATAACATTTCGAATTAATTATGCTCCTGCGGAAGTATCTACTCGTTGCGAAATTCACATGTTTTGGCCTTGTGTGTCCATAACTCAAAATAGGTGTCCTAACCCCACCACCCTTATCTCTGCCCTATGTTCTACATTATTTGTTTAAATTATATACAAATAACTTTTTTGTTACATACTCCCTCCATTTCATATTAATTGAATTTTTGAGGTGTTTCACACCCTTTAAGAAAAGTAGATTAAGACATAAGTTGAACATAGTTTTCCATTTTTACCCTTATTAATTATTGTCAAATTTATTAAAGTCATCACATTGAAAATCCAAATGAAGGGTAAAATTGGAAGAACACTCCAAAAGTAGTCTTGAAAACTGAACAATTAAGTTAATTTGAAAAATGAAAAATGCCTCAAAAATTCAATTAATATGAAATGAAGGGAGTATCAAATAGACAAACGCACACATAAAAATAAAAAATCTACTTATTTTCTTAATTGCACGAAACCCTCCCTAAATGTCTCTTTAATTGATTAATTAAGAGTAGTTATCGGGGTTGGTTATGGTCGCAATATATAGTCAATACGTTACATAAAAACAAAAAATCTTTAATTGAAAGCCGCCTTTATTAATTTAGCAGGGTCCATATATATAAAAAGAAGTTTTCAACTATCATCATCACTAAGCAAAACGCCCATGCCCCATGACTTTTATTTATTTCAATTGGGTGTAACATTAATTATTAAACAGGTTGCTTTTATCACACGAGTCACCTTATAATTTTTTTAAATTTATTTTTTGATGTTTTTTTGAATATTGAAACTCGATTAATTTAAATTTATATTGAATGTGATTCCATTTGAAGAAAATATTTCATATTAATTTTTTTTCATATTTAGATAACTCGAATTTTAAACCTCTAACTAAAGAAAAAACAGTCTCATCAACTGCACTATATCAAAAGGATAATGCCTCATTTGATATCGATATTAATCAAGACACTCAATAATTCCACGCAAACAATTAGTACAAATTACTATTTCAAATAATCATTACCTCTTCTTCTTCTTTTAAAATTTTTTAAATCAAAAGAATATCATTCTCTTTATATACGTGCATTCTTTAAAGACAGGAATAGAATATTCAATTCCTAAACACCCCAATTTGGTGCTACTTCAAGTCTCGAAATAATTGTTTAAGTTTTATTTTTCTAGAGTTAATTTAATTAATTTTGGGAGGAATTATAAGAGTACTAATTAGTCATGTATTAGTTTTATGTCTTATTTATTTTCATTACGGGGTATATATATAAAAAAAATCCATTTTTGTTCAATCTCTAAAAAAACTCTAAGATTTAAGTAATAAGGGGTTTCAACCCACCCACAAGAACACTATGGAGATCAATAAGAAAAACAAGAAAATAAAAGGGATAGAAGATTAGGATTTAGAACAGAGAATATTACAAAAATCAAATTATGAAAGTTTTTTTCCCTATAATAAACACTAATCAAAGATAGAAAATAGGTGAAAAGCATAAATATTCATCTATTCATTCATTTGGTGAAAATATCTCATGTTTATAATATTATTTTATTTTTTGAATTAATATCTAATCTAATATATATGGTTGGAGACTTGGAGTTGATTGGATGAGACATGAGAAATTCACAAAGTAAACCGTTTAGAGAAGGCCCCAAAAATATATGCAGCAATTATAATAATGACACATATGAATTATTGAGAGGTGAATATGTCAAATGTATCAAATTATCATTTACTCTTATAATATTAAATATGTTATATGCAAAAAAAAAATATCTTCAAACGGACATGTAATTAGATACAGGACAACAAAATTAAAATGGACTTAGTATAACACATGCCCGTTTATAATTGTCAGACTAGCTGGAGTGACCTTATTTTTTCTTCATAAAAATGTCCCTACACAATAATACTATCATCTGCGTGCTTTACAACAATGAAAGTGAAAGAAAAAGAAATTAACCATGCACTATTAATCTTTCAACTCCTTACCTACTACTTATCATTTGAGTAGTTTGGCATGAGGAATAAGAATAAATCGTCATGGGATGAAAAATAGTTCTAAAATAATATTTTAATTTCTTATTTGGTTGATCATGCTTGGAATAACTTATCCACTACATAGAAAATAATTGTCGCTAAATATGTATTTTTAGCAGCAATTAGCATTCTTTGTATATGTCCCTAAAGTCTTTAGCGACATTGATTCTAATGGCACTTAACTAATGCTGATAAAAACTTAAGCACTCTTTATTAATGTCAATATTTATTGCCGCTAAAAGTTATTTTTGTTGTAGTGATCTCACCATTTATACCATAGTGATGGAATAAGTAACATATACATGGTGAGATAAGTTATCCATGACATTTAATGATCGAAAAATAACCTATAAAGGAGTTGATGTTTTTTAATAATCATCCCCTCGAGCCTAAAAAAGAGTGTAGCTACATTTTTTATCACAACAACATTGTCTAGAGGGTAAAAACTATGAAATAACCAACTTCATAGGGGTAATTAATAAAGATAATTGATACTAGCAATTTAAATGTGCAACTAATAATTTGTGTCAGAGGGTCATTTGCTAGTCTGTTTTTGATTGTTTTACCCTCTTGTGCCTCAGAGATAGACAACAAGTTGGTCCATTAATAGAATTGGATTTCATATTGTGTATTTGTGTGGTGAGGAAATGTTTGATTTCATGGAAATATCTAGATCTGCTTTAATTGTAGGAAAGCTATGTCACAACTATAGGTTGTGGGGACTTCCATGGAGAAGGATTTATGGTAGGTAACTATGAAATTACTTCCTCCCTCTATCAATAATTGTTCATTATTGACTTAGCATATTCCTTAAAAAACAATAAATAATAAGGATAATATTACTATTTTATCTTTTGACTTTATTAAATAGATTTTTATTTTTACTTGTAATTTTTAACATATAAAAAAATGCAATTATTTTTTTATCATATTTTATCTTTAGCATTAATTACTTATTCCCCACATTATTTTTCAAGACTTAATATCAAACATTAAAATTAATAAAAGTATTATAGTAAAATATTTTTATCAATTATTATTTTTAAAGAACGCACAAAGTCCAAAATGGACAAGTGAAAGTGAACGGAGGATATATATGTTTTTTTTTTAGTGAATTAAGCATTATTAAGAAAAAATAGTTCTTTAATACAAAGGTATATGTAGTTGGAAACAAATACAATCTCTTGAATTTTTAATGTGACACTTATTTAAAGTCTATTTTTGTTTGTTGATAAAATGGCTTGAAAGACCTTTATACTAATTTAGATTTGTCATTCCAACTTCTTTAATCTACGATGTTTCAACTAGACACTTGAACGTATTTAAAGCTATTCGTTTTGATTCAATGTATAATGTATGTGATTCAATTGGACTAGACATAGTGTTTAAGAAATATGAAAAGACTTAGCAATGTTTCAAAATTATCCTTAAAAATAATACATATTTGTGATTTTTTCGCCAAATAAACAGTACCGAACATTGACAAAATATTGATAGTGTTATTAAATAATCGAAAAAAGATTTTAAAAAATCCTTAAATTATATGAAATTGAATAGAAATATCATCAATTAATAATTTGATCTAACAAGCCTTTATCATCAATAATATGATTAAAAAATGTCTGTATTATTCATCCGGACATTGAAAAGGAAGATCAAACCTAACTCAATGTCTGACTAATCAAAAGACCCAACTAGATTCAATTGAATTTTCAATATACTAGTTAGGAAGCATTTCTTTTACTCTTCTATATTTATTAAGGATAATTTAAATTTAATAAGTTATATTTTTGTTTTTAATACTAAACTGATGTTGATATAATCAGAGGCGTATCTAGAGGGGTTCCGTGGGTTCACATGAACCCATGCTCCCCTCTCTAGATTATATATAGTAGTGTTATATTTTTTTAAAAAATATTTAAATATAGAGGCGTGAACCCACGTTAAAAGTAACATATAATAATACAATGAAGATTGAGTGCACCTCTTTAAGCAAATATAGAAATTTAAATCTTATATCTATCTTATTTTTGTTATTAACACACCTCCAAGTGATTATCGGTAGCACTTTTGGCGTTTCAATCAATTTTTCTTTTATTTTTTTGCTTTTTCTCAAAATTTTCAAAGGTGTAACATTGAAAATTCCTAAATAAAATTAGTTTGGTATAATTTTTATATAATTAAATCAAATGTGTATATTAAAATTTAAAACTAGTAGTATTATATATGTTGGACCTATAATTTTTAAAGTTTAACGGTTAGTGTTAAGAACGTAAAGGTTAAACCAATCAAATTTATATCTTAGATACATCTTTTCGTAATAATGCATTCATCCTTACGAAATCCTGAATACACCTCTGGATATAATAATTTATTAAAAATATATTTATGGTCAAACATGTTATGTTTAGACAGGCCGTCCAAGAGACCGAGTATGGCATTTCGAAGCGTGTTTCACGTGCAAGCTGCCCCTGCGTCAAAAAAGTAACAAACGGCTTTTTTTTAAATTTTATTTTACGTAGTTTATTACTTTGCCCTCCGTTCATTTTTACTTATTTCAAAAAAAAAAACTATATTTATTTTACTTGTATATTTTAAAAAAAATAAATTTATTTATTATTAACTATAATTAATCTCATAGTGTATTTTCTAAAATAATGAACTTATTATATTTAAGGATAAATAAAATAAAATAATTATTTTTGAAAAATGAACAGATGATAATAAATCGAAAAAATATTTAATTAATAAACATAAACAAAATAATCAGGCACATTGCAGGCACAAATAAATACAGAGATAATTACCAATATTTACTTGTGGTGCAAAATTTTGTGTATGGAGAAAATTTTGTTCTAATCGATACCCCAAACAAATCTTGCAGTACACAGTTTAAAATTTAGTCAAAGCTCCGATGCGAATATTGAACACCACAAATAAATTGGGACATAATTGAATTACATATTTTGATGACCATACTCGTTTTGGTGTGTGTCCCACTAGCTTTTTACGTACACGTTTTGTTTAAGCCCATTTAATTGAATGGGTCCTAGTGATATTGAAACATGTGGCACTAATTTGATGTGTCAAAAATGTTGAAGTTACCAAAATTAGTTTCAGGTGAAAAATAGAAATGATTTTTACTAACTTGAATATCAAATAGAACATCTTAAAAGGAATTTTCATATAGGTCAACTGTTTTTCTTAGCCATTTTCTTTCAACCAATTAAGACCTAGATAAAAAAGAGACAGTGGTAGTAGTTATTTTTGGGCTCATCAAATAGTTCTAAAACTTTCTATGATTTGATCAATAATGACTTTTATTTAATATAAACCAAAAAAAACAATACTTTTTAAATAATTTCTTTTATATTGGAAAGGATATTTGGTGAACAAACAATTATTTCAAAAGAATTATGCTGTGTAAGTTATTTTTAATACACCAACCTAAATAGCAAATATAAAATAATATCAGAATAACTAATTCCAACATATTATTTTGTGTTCCAACAAAACGACTGTTTAGTGCTATAAGAGTACGCCATTTTCTTTTCTTTTATTTGAGTGTCGAATACTAATTTTGAAGCTTAATTAATTTAAATTTATGCTAAAAAATTGTTTTTATTTTTAATATAAATTACTGAGTTCTTACCAGCAAAATCAAGACGATTCTGCTCTGGAGCAATATAAATTTCAAACTCATAATTAGCAATTAGTTTAATAGTTAGGTTTAATATTAATCTGACTAAGCACATGGACAGCAGAAAAAACAATTGAGAATATTTTATATACAAACCATTTTATATTTTAATTACTCAAACTTGTTGCTAAGATCCAACGTCTAGAAAATGATTAGGTTGAAAAACCAAATCCTTATAATCTCTTTCTTTAATTAATTAAATCACAGGCCGCAGCAGTTCTAAAATAATAATTATTTTTAATCAACTATTTCAATAAATAAGACTACTAAATAGACCGGGTAGAGTATTCCCTCCTTCTCAAATTATTTGTCATTTTAAAAAATTAAGACAAAATTAATTTATAGTTCCCATTTTACCCTTAGATTAGATTTTTGTTGAAGATTACAGTCCTTCAATATTACCTTTTGAAGTTATTAACTTAATTTATTTGTAGATTAATCCTTTCTAGATTTTTTACTCATTTTATTTGATATGCTAGCAAGGTAAATTTGGCAATTGCATACTCATTAAGGAAGAGGACATATAATTAATTGAATAGCTATCAATATTATCAATGGATGAGGTGAAGTGGATCGGATGAGATTATTCGCTTAATCAAAGGTCTCGATTTTGAGTCTTGGGCATGAAAAAATCTTTGAAAGGAAGAGCTTCTTCCAAATCGAGCCCTATACGGAGAGAAGCCAAAATAGTCAGACTCTAACACGAGTTACACCGGATAGGAAATATTAAACACTAAGCACATGGCCCATGACTTTTATGTAATAGCTGTATCACTTGATATTTAATATTCAAGTCACCAAACAATCCATGTAAAATATTGAACCCTATGATGGAATCTAATTAATTTACTTTTTCTAGACAACAATATCTATTTCCTAAGTAAAAAAAATTAGATAACCTCTATGTGCACTCATTAAAGCTGGATTCAAATATTTAATTACCAATTGGGACATTGGAGAATAAATTGCTCAATCCTTTTGATTAACAAATTAATGAGCAGATTATAGTCTCAATTTGGATGATGAATTTATATAAATGTCAGTTCTTTCTATGGTTTAGTTTTCTTGTTTTAATTTTAGCTATGCGATATGCAAAAAAGATTAAGAGCCAGTTTGGATTGGCTTTAAAAAAGTATCATGCAAAAGAAAAAAATAAACTATCACTTAACAAGGACACAAATACTTAACGTACTTCATTAATATTATGCTCCCAGACGATACATTGTATTGTGCTATAAGGATATTGTACAAATACGATTACATTTATTATATGTACTGATATAATATATTTCATTGTTATTATGTGAGGATACAATATATTACGCTACATTTTGTAAATAAATACTACTTCATATATTTGGTAATTAAGCAAAAGCTCAAATTATAGCGCTATATTTATGAAATTTTCTTTCATTTTGTTGGTTAATACTTAATAGTACGTTCTATTTTTATAACATATACATCTACTTTTTTTTTGGGTATCTTGTATCTCTATTAATAATAATGTACAAAAGTCCTGGTTCTCCATTTTGTTCTCTATCATATGTGTTATATTATTGTCACTACCGATACATATTAGTAGGAACCTGTTGATCATGTTTTTCTTAGTATTATCCTTCTTTCTTTTTGTTTTTTTGCTACCTAGGTGTAAACAATTTAGAACAAAGATGAGATAAATAACAAGACATAATGTTTTTGAATCGATAGGATACATTATTTACACAATGTACTGGTTGGATATATCACTTTACGCGATATATTGGTCGCACTACAAGAAAAGTGTGAATTATATGGGGATTTTTCTGGGGATTAGTATGAAAATCCGTAGGAAACTTATTTTCCTGCAAATTTTCATACTAATCCCCATGTAATTCACACTTTTCTTGTAGTGTCAGATATATCACTTTACGCACTGTATTGGTCAGATACATCACTTTACACGATGTATCGGGACGCTGAGTGATGTATTCTAAACGGGACGTGATGTATCTAAAATCGGAACGCGATGAATCAGAACGTTGAGTTATGTATAAGAAATCCTTAAATTTTAAGGGATTTTTGTAATTTGAAAAAGAATAACAATAAGATGTAATTAACTCTTATCCCTATGAAGTTTGTATAAAATTGCCGATTAATGCAATTGAGAAGCACACAAAATGATCTGGATATAACAATTTATCAAGAAATAAAATAAAAATCTGATTGGTTTATTATAAAATTTTACGCCATGCACATTAATGTACACAAATAAAAATCGAATTGGTTCAATTACTCCTATTATAATAGCACATTAATGTAATTAAAAGCTATAAGTTCCCTTTAGATAGTTAGCTTGATTTGAAAGCTTCCATTTTCTTAATGTGAACACAAATCTTATGATAAGACAATACATTGGATTTAACTTTTTAAGCCGATCAATATAAGTCCACTACTAAGTGAAAAAGAGACATTATAAGTATCTGACTCAATTTATTTAATGTAGTTTTCATTTTAATCTCTACAAAATAATATCTTTTTATATAATAATAATTTATTTTAAAATTCTCTTTATGATCATATAAATATCTAAAATAAATAGATTACATAAATTGAGACGAAAGTACATAAATAAGTAATAATTTCGTGGATCCTGATTCTCTCTTTCACTTTTTTTTTCTTTATTCCTCTCGTAAAAGGAAAAGATTTAGCAATCTTATGGCGTAGTATATTTGTATAATAATAATAATATAAATTATCAGATAGGAATAAGACAGTTTTTATAATATACTTTGTTGATTTCAGTTTTATTTGATATATTCATTTTTGGGGTGTTGGGGGTGGGGTGGGGGATATATTTTTCAATAAACAAATCCGAATAAAATAAAGTAAAAAATAGTAGCGGATGAATTAAAAATAAAAATCACGTTATTTCTACGCCAGGCATACCAACAATACAAAACACGTCTTAACTGTATTTTATTATTATACTAGATAATGTTGCCCGTGCTATGCACGGGCCCAATAATATAAATGGTATATTTTGGGGTTAATAACCGAGTTTTTGAAGCAATTGTTTGCGTGGATAAAGGAATAAGTTTTTTTATCACAAACCTGAACTTTCTTTGACGCTATTTAAGGCATAATAAGACTTGAAATATTTTATGTTGTCAATTATCATGATTTATAGTATTTTTACGATAGATACACTTCAATAATTAGTGAAATTTTTGTATTTTTTTTCAAAACATATTTTATGTTGTCAATTATCATGATTTATAGTATTTTTACGCAATTTTTAAATATAAAAAAAAAAGACAAATAAATTAAAATGGACCCAATATATGTTATTTTTGTTGTCTCAATTTATGTGACACAAATGAAATTTGGAGAGTCATCCAAATTTTCATATTTTTTAAAAAAATGTTTGAAGTTATTAATTATTGTGATTTATAATATTTTTTATGTAACTTTGAAATAATGTACATTACTGGTCACTTTGTCCTAAT
>JAJOOF010063524.1:0-24942 GCA_029582545.1 Solanum lignicaule | reverse complement strand
TGGTGCCAGTTAGCCCTCACGGCCAAAACGTCTCATTTTAAAGGTCAAATGTGCCCCAGAGCAGGAAACCCCCCAATTCTGCCGATTTTCGTGTGCTATAGTCCATGGACTTTTTGCTGATCTGGAATTACGACATAATTTTTGCTAAAATTTTTCATGGACGACAATTAAGACTTTAGCTATGGAGCCTGTTAGCCCTCACGGCCAAAACATCCCATTTTGAAGGTCAAATGTCCTCCGGATCAGGTAAACCCCCCATTTTGCCGATTATCGTGTGCTATAGTCCATGGACTTTTTGGTGATCTAGAATTCCAACCTAATTTTTGCAAAAAGTTTTCGTGGACATCTGTTAAGACCTTAGCTATGTAGCCAGTTAGCCCTCACGGCCAAAACGTCTCTTTTTGAAGGTCAAATATGCCCCAGAGAAGGTAAACCCCGTATTTTGTCGATTTTCGTGTGCTATAGTCCATGGACTTTTTGTTGATCTGGAATTTCGACATAATTTTTGCCAAAATTTTTCGTGGACGTCCGTTAAAACCTTAGCTATGGAGCCAGTTATCCCTCACGTCCAAAACGTCCCATTTTGAATGTCAAATGTGCCCCAAAGCAGGAAAAACCACAATTTTGTCGATTTTTGTGTGCTATAGTCCATGGACTTTTTGGTGATATAGAATTTCAACATAATTTTTGCCAAAATATTTCGTGGACGTCCGTTAAGACCTTGTCTATGGAGACAGTTATCCCTTACGGATAAAACTTCCTATTTTAAAGGTCAAATTTGCCCAGACCAGGAAAACCCCCAATTTTGCCGAATTTCGTGTGCTATAGTCAATGGACTTTTTGGTGATCTGGAATTCTGACATAATTTTTGCCAAAGTTTTTCGATGACGACCGTTAAGACCTTAGCTATTGAGCCAATTAGCCCTCACGGCCAAAACGTCCCGTTTTAAAGGTCAAATGTGCCCAAGACAGGAAATTCCCTAATTTTGCCGATTTTCGTGTGATATAGTCCATGGACTTTTTGGTGATCTGGAATTCCGACATAATTTTTGCCAAAATTTTTTGTGGACGACCGTTAAGATTTTAGCTATGGAGCCAGTTAGCCCTCACGGCCAAAATATCCCATTTTGAAGGTCAAATGTTCCCCGGATCAGGTAAACCCCCCATTTTGCCGATTTTCGTGTGCTATAGTTGACGAACTTTTTGGTGATCTGGATTTCTGACATAATTTTTACCAAAATTTTTTGTGGATATCCGTTAAGACCTTAGTTATGGAGCCAGTTAGCCCTCACGGCCAAAACGGCCCATTATAAAGGTCAAATGTGCCCCAGAGCAGGAAACCGCCCAATTTTGCCAATTTTCGTGTGCTATAGTGCATGGAATTTTTGTTGATCTGGAATTACGACATAATTTTTCCTCAAATTTTTCGTGGACGAGAATTAAGACCTTAGCTATGGAGCCCTTTAGCCCTCACGGCCAAAACATCCCATTTTGAAGGTCAAATGTCCTCTGGATCAGGTAAACCCCCCATTTTGCCGATTTTCTTGTTCTATAATCCATGGACTTTTTGGTTATCTGGATTTTTTCCAAAATTTTTTGTGGACGTCCGTTAAGACCTTAGCTATGGAGCCAATTAGCCTTCATGGCCAAAACATCCCATTTTGAAGGTCAAATCTGCCCCGGATCAGGTAAACCCCCATTTTGCCGATTATCGTGTCCATGGACTTTTTTTGTGATCTAGAATTCCGACCTCATTTTTGCAAAAAGTTTTCGTGGACGTCCGTTAAGACCTTAGCTATGTAGCCAGTTAGCCCTCATGGTCAAAACGTCTCTTTTTGAAGGTCAAATGTGCCCCAGAGAAGGTAAACCCCCCATTTTGACGATTTTTGTGTGCTATAGGCTATGGACTTTTTGGTGATCTGGAATGACGACCTCATTTTTGCCAAAATATTTCGTGGACATCCGTAAAGACGTTAGCTATGGAGCCTGTTGGCCCTCACGATCAAAACGTCTCATTTTGAAGGTCAAACGAGCACCGGAGAAGGTAAACCTTCCATTGTACCGATTTTCGTGTTCTATATTCCATTTACTTTTTGGTAATTTGTTATTCCGACCTTATTTTTGCCAAAATTTTTATGAATGTCTATTAAGACCTTAGCTATGGATCCGGTTGACCCTCACTGCCAAAACGTCCCATTTTCAAGGTCAAACGAACCCCGGAGCAGGTAAACTTCCCATTTTACCGATTTTCGTGTGCTATAGTCCATGGACTTTTTGTTGATCTGGAATTCCGACCTCATTTTTTCCAAAATTATTAATGGACTTCCTTTAAGACCTAAGCTATGGAGCTAGTTGACCCTCACGGCCAAAACGTCCCAGTTTGAAGGTCAAACGAAACCCGGAGCAGGTAAACCCCCCATTGTGCCGATTTTGGTGTGCTATAGTCCATAGAGTTTTTGGTGATCTGGATTTTGACCTCATTTTCGCCAAATTTTTTTGTGGCCGTCCGTTAAGAATTTAGCTATGGACGCAATTGTCCCTCAAGGCCAAAACATTTCATTTTCACCGTCAAACGGTCCGCGAATGAGGTTAACCCACCATTTTGCCGATTTTTGTGTTCTATATTCCATGGACATTTTGGTGATCTGGAAATTCGACCTCATTTTTGCCTAAATTTTTCATGGACGTTCGTTGAGATTTTAGCTATGGAGCCAGTTCGCCCTCATGGCCAAAACGTCCCATTTTCAAGGTTAAACGAAATACGAAGCAGGTAAACCCACCATTTTGCCGATTTTCGTGTGATATATTCCATAAACTTTTTGGTGATCTGGATTCCGACCTCATTTTTTTCCAAAATTTTTCGTGGACGTCCATTAAGACCTTAGCTATGGAGCCAGTTGACCCACATGGCCAAAACGTCTCATTTTGAAGGTTAAATGAGCCCTGGAGCTGGTAAACCTCCCATTTTTCCAATTTTCATGTGCTATTGTCCATAGACTTTTTGGTGATCTGAAATTCCGACTTCATTTTTGCCAAAATTTTTCATGGTCATCCGTTAAGACCTTAGTTATGCATTCAGTTATCCCCCAGGGCCAGAACATCCCATTATGAAGATCAAACGGCCCCGGATCAGGTAAACCCCGCATTTTGCCAATTTTCTTGTGTTATACTCCATGGACTTTTTGATGATCTGGATTCTGAGCTCATTTTTGCCAAAATTTTTTGTGGACATCCGTTAAGACCTTAGCTATGAAGCCAGTTGGCCCTCAAAGCCAAAATGTCCCATTTTCAAGGTCAAACGGTCCACGGATCAGGTAAACCCCGCATTTTGCCGATTTTTATGTGCTATAGTCCATGGACATTTTGGTGATTTGGAATTCCGAGTTCATTTTTGCCAAAATTTTTTGTGGACGTCCGTTAAGACCTTAGCTATGGAGCCAGTTGGGCTTCACGGCCAAAACATCCCATTTTCAAGGTCAAACGAGCCTCAGTGCAAGTAAACCCCCCATTTTGCCGATTTTCGTGTGCTATAGTCCATGGACATTTTGGTGATCTGGAATTACGACCTCATTTTAGCCAAAATTTTTTGTGTATGTCCGTTAAAACCATAACTATGAAGCCAGTTGTCCCTGACGGCCAAAGCATCCCATTTTCAAGGTCAAATGGCCCCCAGATCAGGTAAACCCCCCATTTTGCCGATTTTCGTGTGCTATAGTCCATGAACTTTTTGGTGATCTGGAATTCCGACCTCTTTTTTGCCAAATTCTTTTGTGGAAGTCTGTTAGGACCTTAGCTATGGAGCTAGTTGACACTCACGGCCAAAACGTCCCATTTTCAAGGTCAAACGAACCCCGGAGCAATTAAACCCCTCATTTTTCTGAATTTCGTGTGGTATAGTCCATGGACTTTTTGGTGATCTGGAATTTCGAACTCATTTTTGCCAAAATATTTTGTGGATGTCTGTAAAGACCTTAGATATGGAGCCAGTTGGTCCTCACGGTCAAAACATCCCAATTTGAAGGTCAAACGAGCACCGTATCAGGTAAACCCTCTATTGTGCCGATTTTCATTTGCTATATTCCAAGTACTTTTTGGTGATCTGTAATTCCGACCTCAATTTTGCCAAAAAATTTCAAGGACGTCCGTTAAGACCTTAGCTATGGAGCTAGTTGACCCTCACGGCCAAAATGTCCCATTTTAAAGGTCAAACGGGACCCGGATCAGGTAAACACTCCATTTTGATGATTTCCATTGACTATAGTCCATCAACTTTTTAGTGATCTGAAATTTTGACCTCATTTTGCCAAAATTTTCCGTGGACGACCGTTAAGAACTTAGCTATTGAGCTAGTTGACCCTCACGATAAAAATGTTCCATTTTCAAGGTCAAACGAACCCCGGAGCAGGTAAACCCCGCATTTTACCAATTTCTGTGTGGTATAGTCCATGGAGTTTTTGATGATCCGGAATTACGACCACATTTTTACCAAAATTTTTGTGTACGTTCGTTAAAACCTTAGCTATGAAGCCAATTGTTCCTCACAGCCAAAACATCCCATTTTAAAGGTCAAACTGAACCTGGATCAGGTAAAAATCCCATTTTGCCGATTAGCCCTCACGGCCAAAACGTCCCATTTTAAAGGTCAAATTTGCCCCTGAGCAGGAAAACCCCTCAATTTTGCCGATTTTCGTATGCTATAGTCCATGGACTTTTTGGTGATCTGCAAATCCAACCTCATTTTTTACAAAAGTTTTCGTGGACGTCCGTTAAATCTTAGATATGGAGCCAGTTAACCCTCACGGCCAAAACGACCCATTTTCAAGGTCAAACGACCCCCAGAGTAGGTAAACCCCCCATTTTGCCAATTTTCGTGTGCTATAGTTGATGAACTTTTTGATGATCTAGAATTCCGACCTCATTTTTGCCAAAATATTTCGTGGACGACCGTTAAGACCTTAGCAATGGAGCCAGCTAGCCCTCACGGACAAAACATCCCATTTAGAAGGTCAAATGTGCCCTGGAGCAGGTAAACCCCCATTTTGCCAATTTTCGTATGCTATATAGTCCATGGACTTTTTGGTAATCTGGAATTCTGACATAATTTTTGCCAAAATTTTTCGTGGACATCCGTTAAGACCTTAGATATAGATCAAGTTAACCCTCACGGAAAAAACGTCCCATTTTACAGGTCAAACGACCCTCGGATCAAGTAAACCGCCAATTTTGCCGATTTTCGTGTGCTATAGTACATGGACTTTTTGGTGATGTAGAATTCCGACCTCATTTTTGCCAAAAGTTTTCGTAGACGTTCGTTAAACCTTAGCTATGGAGCCAGTTAGCCCTCACGGCCAAGACGTCCCATTTTCAAGGTCAAATGTTCCCCAGAGCAGGTAAACCCCCAATTTTGCTGTTTTTCGTGTGCTATAGTTCATAGACTTTTTGGTGATCTGGAAATCCGACATAATTTTTGCCAAAATATATCGTGGACGTCTGTTAAGAACTTAGCTATGGAGCCAGTTAGCACTCACGGCCAAAACGTCCCATTTTAAAGGTCAAATTTACCCCAAAGCAGGAAAACCCCCCAATTTTGTCGATTTTCGCGTGCTATAGTCAAAGGACTTTTTGGTGATCTGGAATTTCGACATAATTTTTGCCAAAAATTTTCGTGGACGTCTGTTAAGACCTCAAAGCCAAAACGTCCCATTTTGAAGGTCAAATGTGCCCCCGAGCAGGAAAACGACCAATTTTGCCGATTTTCGTATGCTATAGTCCATGGACTTTTTGGTGATTTGGAATTCCAGCATAATTTTTGCCAATTTTTTTTGGGAACTTACATTAATACCTTAGCTATGGAGCCAGTTAGCCCACACGGCCAAAACGTCCCATTTTGAAGGTCAAATGTTCCCAGAGCAGGTAAACCCCCCATTTTGCCCATTTTCGTGTGCTATAGTCCATGGACTTTTTGGTGATCTAAAATTCCGACATAATTTTTGCCAAAATTTTTCGTGGACGTCCGTTAAGATCTTACCTGTGGAGCTTGTTAGCCCTCACGGCCAAAACGTCCCATTTTAAAGGTCAAATGTGCCCAGAGCAGGAAAACCCCAATTTTGCCGATTTTCGTGTGCTATAGTCCATGGACTTTTTGGTGATCTGGATTTCGACATAATTTTTGCCATATTTATTCGTGGACGACCGTTAAGATTTTAGCTATGGAGCCAGTTAGCCCTCACGGCCAAAATATCCCATTTTGAAGGTCAAATGTTCCCAAGATCAGGTAAACCCACATTTTGCCGATTTTCGTGTGCTATAGTCGACGAACTTTTTGGTAATCTGGAATTCTGACATAATTTTTGCCAAAATTTTTCATGAATATCCGTTAAGACCTTATTTATGGAGCCAGTTAGTCCTCACGGCCAAAACATCCCATTTTGAAGGTCAAATGTACCCAAGATCAGGTAAACCCCCCAAATTTGCCGATTTTCGTGTACTATAGTCTATGGACTTTATGGTGATATGGATTCCGACATAATTTATGCCAAAATTATTTGTGGACGTCAGGTAAGACCTTAGCAATGTAGCCAGTTAGCCCTCATTACCAAAACGTCCCATTTTAGAGGTCAAATGTGCCCCAGAGCAGGAAAACCCCCAATTTTGCCGATTTTCGTGTGCTATACTCCATGGACTTTTTGGTGATCTGGATTCCGACATAATTTTTGCCATAATTTTTTGTGGACACGTGTTAAGACTTTAGCTATGGAGCCAGTTAGCCCTCATAACCAAAACGTCCCATTTTAAAGGTCAAATGTGCCCAGAGCAGGAAAACCCCCAATTTTGCCGATTTTTGTGTGCTATAGTCCATGGACTTTTTGGTGATCTGGATTTCGACATAATTTTTGCCATATTTTTTCGTGGACGACCGTTAGGAATTTAGCTATGGAGCCAGTTAGCCCTCACGGCCAAAATATCCCATTTTGAAGGTCAAATGTTCCCAAGATCAGGTAAACCCACATTTTGCCAATTTTCGTGTGCTATAGTCCATGGACATTAGGTGATCTGGAATTCTGACATAATATTTGCCAAAAATTTTCGTAAACGTCCGTTAAGACCTTAGCTATGGAACCAGTTAGCCCTCACGGCCAAAACGTCCCATTTTAAAGGTAAAATGTTCCCTAGATTTGGAAAACCCCCAATTTTGCTGATTTTCTTGTACTATAGTCCATGGACTTTTTGGTGATCTGTATTCCGACATAATTTTTGTCAAATATTTTCGTAGTCGTCCGTAAAGACCTTAGCTATGAAGCCAGTTAGCCCTGACGGCCAAAACGTCCCATTTGAAAGGTCAAATATGCCCCAGAGCAAGAAAACCCTCAATTTTGCCTATTTTCGTTTGCTATAGTCCATGGACTTTTTGGTGATCTGGATTCTGATATAATTTTCGCCAAAATTTTTTGTGGACGATCGTTTAAACCTCAGCTATGGAGCCAGTTAGACCTCACGGCTGAAACATCCCATTTTGAAGGTCAAATGTGTCCCGGAGCAGGTAAACCCCCCATTTTGACAATTTTCGTGTGCTATAGTCCATGGACTTTTTGGTGATCTGGAATTCCGACCTCATTTTTGCCAAAAGTTTTCGTAGACGTTTGTTAAACCTTAGCTATGGAGCCAGTTAGCTCTCACGGCCAAAACGTCCTATTTTCAAGGTCAAATGTTCCCCAGAGCAGGTAGACCCCAATTTTGCTGTTTTTCGTGTGCTATAGTTCATAGACTTTTTGGTGATCTAGAAATCCGACATAATTTTTGCCAAAATTTATCGTGGATGTCTGTTAAGAACTTAGCTATGGAGCCAGTTAGCACTCACGACCAAAATGTCCCATTTTAAAGGTCAAATTTGCCCCAGGGCAGGAAAACCCCCCAATTTTATCGATTTTCGTGTGCTATAGTCAAAGGAATTTTTGGTGATCTAGAATTTCGACATAATTTTTTCCAAAATTTTTCGTGGACGTCTGTTAAGACCTTGACTTTGGAGCCAGTAAGCCCTCAAAGCCAAAACGTCCCATTTTGAAGGTCAAATGTGCCCTCGAGCAGGAAAACCCCCAATTTTGCCGATTTTCGTATGCTATAGTCCATGGGCTTTTTGGTGATCTGGAATTCCAACATAATTTTTGCCAAATTTTTTTGGGAGCGTTCGTTAATACCTTAGCTATGGAGCCAGTTAGCCCTCACGCCTATAACGTCCCATTTTGAAGGTCGAATATGACCCAGAGCAGGTAAACCCAACATTTTGCCGATTTTCGTGTGCCAAAAGTTTTCGTCGACGTCCGTTAAGATTTTAGCTATGGAGTCAGTTAGCCCACATGGCCAAAACGTCCCATTTTAAAGGTCAAATGTGCCCCAGAGCAGGAAAACCCCAATTTTGCCGATTTTCGTGTGCTATAATCTATGGACTTTTTGGTGATCTGGATTTTGACATAATTGTTGCCAAATTTTTTCGTGGACGACCGTTAAGATTTTAGCTACGGAGCCAGTTAGCCCTCACGGCCAAAATATCCCATTTTGAAGGTCAAATGTTCCCCGGATCAGGTAAACCCCCATTTTGCCGATTTTCGTGTGTGATAGTCAACGAACTTTTTGGTAATCTTGAATTCTAACATAATTTTTGCCAAAATTTTTCCTGAACGTCCGTTAAGATCTTAGTTATGGAGCCAGTTAGCCCTCACGGCCAAAACGGCCCATTATAAAAGTCAAATGTGCCCCAGAGAAGGAAACCCCCCAATTTTGCCGACTTTCGTGTGCTATACTCCATGGACTTTTTGGTGATCTGGATTCCGACATAATTTTTGCCAAAAATTTTCGTGGACATCTGCTAAGACCTTAGCTATGTAGCCAGTTAGCCCTCATAACCAAAACGTCCCATTTTAAAGTTCTAATGTGACCCAGAGCAGGAAAACCCCTAATTTTGCCGATTTTCGTGTGCTTATAGTCCTTGGACTTTTTGGTGATCTGGATTCCGACATAATTTTTATCAAAATTTTTCGTTGACGTCCGTTAAGACCTTGTCTATGGAGCCAGTTAGCCCTTACGGACAAAACTTCCTATTTTAAAGGTCAAATGTGCCCAGAGCAGGAAAACCCCCAATTTTGTGGATTTTCGTGTGCTATAGTCTATGGACTTTTTGGTGATCTGGATTCCGACATACTTTTTGTCAAATTTTTTCGTGGACATCCGTTAAGACGTTAGCTATGGAGCCAGTTAGCCCTCACGGCGAAAACATCTCATTTTAAAGGTCAAATGTGCCCAAGACAGGAAATTCCCTAATTTTGCCGATTTTCGTGTACTTTAGTCCATGGACTTTTTCGTGATATGGAATTCCGACATAATTTTTGCCAAAATTTTTCGTGGATGACCGTTAAGATTTTAGCTATGGAGCCAATTATCCCTCATGGCCAAAATATCCCATTTTGAAGGTCAAATGTTCCACCGAGTAGGAAAACCCCCAATTTTACCGATTTTCGTATGCTATAATCCATGGACTTTTTGGTGATCTGAAATTCCAACATAATTTTTGCCAAAATTTTTCGGGAACGTTCGTTAATACCTTAGCTATGGAGACAGTTAGCCCTCACGGCCATAACATCCCATTTTGAAGGTCGAATATGACCCAGAGCAGGTAAACTCAACATTTTGCCGATTTTCGTGTGCTATAGTCCATGGACTTTTTGGTGATCTGAAATTCCGACATAATTTTTGCCAAAATTTTTCGTCGATGTCCGTTAAGACCTTAGCTGTGGAGTCAGTTAGCCCACACGGCCAAAACATCCCATTTTAAAGGTCAAATGTGCCGCAGAGCAGGAAAACCCCAATTTTGCCGATTTTCGTGTGCTATAGTCTATGGACTTTTTGGTGATCTGGATTTCGACATAATTTTTGCCAAATTTTTTCGTGGACGACCGTTAAGATTTTAGTAATGGAGCCAGTTAACCCTCACTGCCAAAATATCCCATTTTGAAGGTCAAATGTTCCCCGGATCAGGTAAACCTTCATTTTGCCGATTTTGGTGTGCTATAGTCGATGAACTTTTTGGTAATCTGGAATTCTGACATAATTTTTGCCAAAATTTTTCGTGAATGTCCGTTAAGATCTTAGTTATGGAGCCAGTTAGCCCTCACGGCCAAAACGCCCCATTATAAAGGTCAAATGTGCCCCAGAGCAGGAAACCCCCCAATTTTGCCGATTTTCGTGTGCTATACTCCATGGACTTTTTGGTGATCTGGATTCCGACATAATTTTTGCCAAAATTTTTCGTGTACATCTGTTAATACCTTAGCTATGTAGCCAGTTAGCCCTAATAACCAAAACGTCCCATTTTAAAGATCAAATGTGCCCCAGAGCGGGAAAACCCCTAATTTTGCCGATTTTCGTGTGCTATAGTCTATGGACTTTTTGGTAATCTGGAATTCCGACATAATTTTTGCCAAAATTTTTCGTGGACGACAGTTAAGATTTTAGCTTTAGAGCCAGTTAGCCCTCACGGCCAAAATATCCCATTTTAAAGGTCAAATGTTCCCCGGCTTAGATAAACACCCCATTTTGCTGATTTTCGTGTGCTATAGTCGACGAACTTTTTGGTGATCTGGAATTCTGACATAATTTTTGCCAAAATTTTTCGTGGATGTCCGTTAAGACCTTAGTTATGGAGCCAGTTAGCCCTCACGGCCAAAACAGCCCATTATAAAGGTCAAATGTGCCCCAGAGCAGGAAACCCCCCCTATTTTGCCAATTTTCGTGTGCTATAGTCCATGAACTTTTTGCTGATCTGGAATTACAACATAATTTTTGCTAAAATTTTTCATGGACGAGAATTAAGACCTTAGCTATGGAGCCTGTTAGACCTCGCGGCTAAAACATCCCATTTTGAAGGTCAAATGTCCTCCGGATCAGGTAAACCCCCCATTTTGCCGATCTTCGTGTTTTATAGTCCATGGACTTTTTGGTTATCTGGAATTTCGAAAGAATTTTTTCCAAATTTTTTTGGGGATGTCCGTTAAGACCTTAGCTATGGAGCCAGTTAGCCCTCATGGCCAAAACATCTCATTTTAAAGGTCAAATCTGCCCCGAATCAAGTAAACCCCCATTTTGCCGATTATCATTTCCATGGACTTTTTGGTGATCTAGAATTCTGACCTCATTTTTGCAAAAACTTTTCGTAGACGTCCGTTAAAACCTTAGCTATGTAGCTAGTTATCCCTCATGGCCAAAACGTCTCTTTTTGAAGGTCAAATGTGCCCCAGAGAAGGTAAACCCCACATTTTACCGATTTTTGTGTGCTATAGTCCATTAACTTTTTGGTGACCTGGAATTCTGACATAATTTTTGCCAAAATTTTTCGTGTTCTATAGTCTATGGACTTTTTGGTTATTTGGAATTTCGATAGAATTTTTTCTAAATTTTTTTGTGGACGTCCGTTAAGACCTTAGCTATGGAGCCAGTTAGACCTCATGGCCAAAACATTCCATTTTAAAGGTCAAATCTGCCCCGGATCAGGTAAACCCCCATTTTGCCGATTTTCGTGTGCTATAGTCGACTAACTTTTTGGTGATCTGGAATTCTGACATAATTTTTGCCAAAATTTTTCGTGTTCTATAGTCCATTGACTTTTTGGTTATTTGGAATTTCGATAGAATTTTTTCTAAATTTTTTTGTGGACGTTCGTTAAGACCTTAGCTATGGAGCCAGTTAGACCTCATAGCCAAAACATCCCATTTTGAAGGTCAAATCTGCCCCGGATCAGGTAAACCCCTATTTTGCCTATTATCGTGTCCATGGACTTTTTGGTGATCTAGAATTCCGACCTCATTTTTGCAAAAACTTTTCGTGGACGTCCGTTAAGACCTTAGCTATGTAGCCAGTTAGCCCCTATGGCCAAACCGTCTCTTTTTGAAGGTCAAATGTCCCCCAGAGAAGGTAAACCCCACATTTTGCTGATTTTTGTGTGCTATAGTCCACGAACTTTTTGGTGACCTAGAATTCTGACATAATTTTTGCCAAAATTTTTCTTTGACGTCCGTTAAGACCTTAGCTATGGAGCCAGTTAGCCCTCACGGCCAAAATGTCCCATTATAAAGGTCAAATGTTCCCCAGAGCAAGAAAACCCCCAATTTTGTCGATTTTCGTGTGCTATAGTCCTTGGACTTTTTGGTGATCTGCAATTCCGACATAATTTTTGCCAAAAATTTTTGTGGACGACCGTTAAGACCTTAGCTATGGAGCCAGTTAGCCCTCACGGCCAAAACGTCCCATTATATTGGTCAAATGTGCCCCAGAGCAGGAAAAACTCCAATTTTGCCGATTTTCGTGTGCTAAAGTCGATAGATTTTTTGATGATCTGGAATTCCGACATAATTTTCGCCAAAATTTTTTGTGGACGACCATTAAGACTTTAGCTATAGATCCAGTTAGCCCTCATGGCCGAAACATCCCATTTTGAAGGTCAAATGTGTCCCGGATAAGGTAAACCTTCCATTTTGCCAATTTTCGTGTGCTATATTCCATGGACTTTTTGGTGATCTGGAATTCCGACATAATTTTTGCCAAAATTTTTCCTGGACGTCCGTTAAGACCTTAGTTATGGAGCCAATTAGCCCTCACGGCAAAAATGACCCATTTTAAAAGTCAAATGTGCCCAGAGCAGGAAAACCCCGAATTTTGTCGATTTTCGGGTGCAATAGTCAATGGACTTTTTGGTGATCTGTTATTTCGATATAATTTTTGCCAAAGTTTTCATGGACGTCTGCTAAGACCTTATCTATGGAGACGGTTAGCCCTCATGGCTAAAACATCCCATTCAAAGGTCAAATGTGCCACAGAGCAGGAAAACCCTCAATTTTGCTGGTTTTCGTGTGCTATAGTCTACAGACTTTTTGGTGATCTGGAATTCTGACATAGTTTTTGCCAAAAAATTTCGTGGACGTTCGTTAAGACCTTAGCTATGGAGCCAGTTAGCCCCCACGGCCAAAACGTTCCATTATAAAAGTCAAATGTGCCACAGAGCAGGGAAACCCGCAATTTTGCCTATTTTCGTTTCCTATAGTCCATGGACATTTTGGTGATCTGGAATCCGACATAATTTTTGCAAAAATTTTTCGTGGATGTCCGTTAAAATCTTAGCTATGAAACTAGTTATCCCTTACGGCTAAAACGTCCCATTTTAAAGGTCAAATTTGCCCAGAGTAGGAAAATCTCCAATTTTGCCGATTTTCGTTTTCTATTGTCCATGGACTTTTTGGTGATCTGGAAATCCGCCATAATTTTTGCCAAAATTTTTCGTGGACGAACATTAACACCTTATCTATGGAGCCAGTTAGACCTCACGGCCAAAACATCCCATTTTGAAGGTCAAATCTTCCCCGGATCAGGTAAACCCCCCATTTTGTCGATTATCGTGTGCTATACTCCATGGACTTTTTGGTGATCTATAATTCCGACCTAATTTTTGCAAAAAGTTTTCGTGGACGTCCGTTAAGACCTTAGATATGGAGCCAATTAGCCCTCACGGCCAAAACATCCCATTTTGAAGGTCAAATGTTCCCCAGAGCAGGTAAACCCCCCATTTTGCCGATTTTCGTGTGCTATAGTCCATGAACTTTTAGGTAATCTGAAATTCCAACATAATTTTTGCCAAAATTTTTCGTGGACGTCCGTTAAGATCTTACCTATGGAGCCTGTTAGCCCTCACGACCAAAACATCCCATTTTAAAGGTCAAATGTGCCCCAAAGCAGAAAAACCCCCAATTTTGTCGATTTTCGTGTGCTATAGTCCAAGGACTTTTTGGTGATATAGAATTCCGATATAATTTTTTCCAAAAATTTTCATAGACGTTCGTTAAGACCTTATTTATAGAGCCAGTTAGCCATCACGGCCAAAACACCCCATTATAAAGGTCAAATGTGCCAAGAGCAGGAAAACCCGTAATTTTGCTGATTTTCGTATGCTATATTCCATGGACTTTTTGGTGATTTGGAATTCAGGCTTAATTTTCGCCAAAATATTTCGTGGACGACCGTTAAGACCTTAGCTATGGAGAAAGTTAGGCCTCACGGCCGAAACATCCCATTTTGAAGGTCAAATGTATCCTGGATCAGGTAAACCCCCCATTTTGCCAATTTTCGTGTGCTATAGTCCATGGACATTAGGTGATCTGGAATTCAGACATAATTTTTGCCAAAAATTTTCGTGGACGTCCGTTAAAACCTTAGCTATGGAACCAGTTAGTCCTCACGGCCAAAACGTCCCATTTTAAAGGTAAAATATTCCCTAGATTTGGAAAACCCCCAATTTTGCTGATTTTCTTGTACTATAGTTCATTGACTTTTTGGTGATCTGTATTCCGACATAATTTTTGTCAAAATTTTTTGTAGACGTCCGTAAAGACCTTAGTTATGAAGCCAGTTAGCCCTGACGGCCAAAACGTCCCATTTGAAAGGTCAAATGTGCCCCAGAGCAGGAAAACCCCCAATTTTGCCTATTTTCGTTTGCTATAGTCCATTGTCTATTTGGTGATCTGGAATTCCAATTTCATTTTTTCAAAATTTTTTGTGGTCGTCCGTTAAGACCTTAGCTCTGGAGCCAGTTGGCCATCACGGATAAAACTTCTCATGCTCAAGGTCAAATGGGCCCCGGATCAGATAAACCCCCATTTTGCCGATTTTCGTGTGTTATTTTCCATGGACTTTTTGGTGATCTAGAATTCCGAGCTCATTATTGCCAAAATTTTTCGTGGACGTCCGTTAAGAGCTTAGCTATGGAGCCAGTTGACCATCACGGCCAAAACATCATATTTTCATGGTCAAACGAACCCCGGAGCCGGTAAACCCCCCATTTTGCCAATTTTCGTGTGCTATAGTCCATGGAATTTTTGGTGATCAGGAATTCCTACCTCATTTTTAACAAAATATTTTGTGGACGTCTGTTAAGACCTTAGTTATGGACGTAGTTGTCCCTCATGGCGTAAACATCCCATTTTCAAGGTCAAACGGTCCCCGGAATAGGTAAACCCCCCATTTTGCCAATTTTTGTGTGCTATAGTCCATGGACTTTTTGGTGATCTGGAATTACGACCTCATTTTTGCCAAAATATTTCGTAGACGTCCGTAAAGACGTTAGCTATAGAGCCAGTTGGCCCTCACGGTCAAAACGTCTCATTTTGAAGGTCAAACGAGCACCGGAAAAGGTAAACATTCCATTGTACCGATTTTCGTGTGCTATATTCCATGTACTTTTTGGTAATTTGGAATTCCGACCTCATTTTTTCCAAAATTTTTATGGATGTCTGTTAAGACCTTAGCTATGGATCCGGTTGACCCTCACTGCCAAAACGTCCCATTTTCAAGGTCAAACGAACCCCGGAGCAGGTAAACTTCCCATTTTATCGATTTTCGTGTGCTATAGTCAATGGACTTTTTGGTGATCTGGAATTTCGACCTCATTTTTGCCAAAATTATTAATGGACTTCCTTTAAGACCTAAGCTATGGAGCTAGTTGACCCTCACGGCCAAAACGTCCCAGTTTGAAAGACAAACAAAACCCGGAGCAGGTAAACCCCCCATTGTGCCGATTTTGGTATGCTATAGTCCATGGACTTTTTGGTGATCTGGATTTTGACCTCATTTTCGCCAAATTTTTTTGTGGACATCCGTTAAGAATTTAGCTATGGACGCAGTTGTCCCTTACGGCCAAAACGTTTCATTTTCAACGTCAAATGGTCCGCGGATGAGGTTAAACCACCATTTTGCCGATTTTTGTGTTCTATAGTCCATGGACATTTCGGTGATCTGGAAATTCGACCTCATTTTTGCCGAAATTTTTCATGGACGTCCGTTGAGACCTTAGCTATGGAGCCAGTTCACCCTCATGGCCAAAACGTCCCATTTTCAAGGTTAAACGAAATACGGAGCAGGTAAACCCACCATTTTGCCTATTTTCGTGTGATATAATCCATAAACTTTTTGGTGATCTGGATTCCGACCTCATTTTTTTCCAAAATTTTTCGTGGACGTCCATTAAGACCTTAGCTATGGAGCCAGTTGACCCACATGGCCAAAACGTCTCATTTTGAATGTCAAATGAGCCCCGGAGCTGGTAAACCACCCATTTTTCCAATTTTCGTGTGCTATTGTCCATGGACTTTTTGGTTCTATGGAATTCCAACTTCATTTTTGCCAAAAATTTTCCTGGTCGTCCGTTAAGACCTTAGTTATGCATTTAGTTATCCCCCACAGCCAGAACATCCCATTATCAAGATCAAACGGCCCCGGATCAGGTAAACCCCGCATTTTGCCGATTTTCTTGTATTATACTCCATGGACTTTTTGATGATCTGGAATTATGAGCTCATTTTTGCCAAAATTTTTTGTGGACATCCGTTAAGACCTTAGCTATGGAGCCAGTTGGCCCTCAAAGCCAAAATGTCCCATTTTCAAGGTCAAACGGTCCCCGGATCAGGTAAACCCCGCATTTTGCCGATTTTATGTGCTATAGTGCATGGACATTTTGGTGATTTGGAATTTCGAGTTCACTTTTGCCAAAAAATTTTGTGGACGTCCGTTAAGACCTTAGCTATGGAGCCAGTTGGTCTTCACGGCCAAAACATCCCATTTTCAAGGTCAAACGAGCCTCGGAACAGGTAAACCCCCCATTTTGCCGATTTTTGTGTGCTATAGTCCATGGACATTTTGGTGATCTGGAATTACGACCTTATTTTAGCCAAATTTTTTTGTGTATGTCCGTTAAAACCATAACTATGAAGCCAGTTGTCCCTCACGGCCAAAGCATCCCATTTTCAAGGTCAAATGGCCCGCGGATCAGGTAAACCCCCCATTTTGCCGATTTTCGTGTGCTATAGTCCATGAACTTTTTGGTGATCTGGAATTCCGACCTCACTTTTGCCAAATTCTTTTGTGGAAGTCCGTTAGGACCTTAGCTATGGAGCTAGTTGACCCTCACGGCCAAAACGTCCCATTTTCAAGGTCAAACGAACCCCGGAGCAATTAAACCCCCCATTTTTCTGAATTTCGTGTGGTATAGTCCATGGACTTTTTGGTGATCTGGAATTTCGAACTCATTTTTGCCAAAATATTTTGTGGATGTCTGTAAAGACCTTAGATATGGAGCCAGTTGGTCCTCACGGTCAAAACGTCCCATTTTGAAGGTCAAACGAGCACCGTAGCAGGTAAACCCTCCATTGTGCCAATTTTCATTTGCTATATTCCAAGTACTTTTTGGTGATCTGGAATTCCGACCTCATTTTTGCCAAAAAATTTTGTGGACGTCCGTTAAGACCTTAGCTATGGAGCTAGTTGACCCTCACGGCCAAAATGTCCCATTTTAAAGGTCAAACGGGACCCGAATAAGGTAAACACTCCATTTTGACGATTTCCGTGAGCTATAGTCCATCAACATTTTAGTGATCTGAAATTTTGACCTCATTTTGCCAAAATTTTCCGTGGACGACCGTTAAGAACTTAGCTATGGAGCTAGTTGACCCTCACGGCCAAAATGTTCCATTTTCAAGGTCAAACGAACCCCGAAGCAGGTAAACCCCGCATTTTACCAATTTCTGTGTGGTATAGTCCATGGAGTTTTTGGTGATCTGGAATTATGACCTCATTTTTGCAAAAATTTTTTGTGTACGTCCGTTAAAACCTTAGCTATAAAGACAGTTGTTCCTCACAGCCAAAACATCCCATTTTAAAGGTCAAACTGAACCTGGATCAGGTAAAAATCCCATTTTGCCGATTAGCCCTCACGGCCAAAACGTCCAATTTTAAAGGTCAAATTTGCCCCTGAGCAGGAAAACCCCTCAATTTTGCCGATTTTCGTATGCTATAGTCCATGGACTTTTTGGTGATCTGCAATTCTAACCTCATTTTTGACAAAAGTTTTCGTGGACGTCCGTTAAATCTTAGATATGGAGCCAGTTAACCCTCACGGCCAAAACGACCCATTTTCAAGGTCAAACGACCCCCAGAGTAGGTAAACCCCCCATTTTGCCAATTTTCGTGTGATATAGTTCATGAACTTTTTGATGATCTAGAATTCCAACCTCATTTTTGCCAAAATATTTCGTGGACGACCGTTAAGACCTTAGCAATGGAGCCAGCTAGCCCTCACGGCCAAAACATCCCATTTAGAAGGTCAAATGTGCCCCGGAGCAGGTAAACCCCCATTTTGCCGATTTTCGTAGGTTATATAGTCCATGGACTTTTTGGTGATCTGAAATTCTGACATAACTTTTGCCAAAAATTTTCGTGGATATCCGTTAAGGCCTTAGATATGGATCAAGTTAACCTTCACGGACAAAACGTCCCATTTTATAGGTCAAACGACCTCCGGATCAGGTAAACCGCCAATTTTGCCGATTTTCGTGTGCTATAGTCCATGGACTTTTTGGTGATGTAGAATTCCGACCTCATTTTTGCCAAAAGTTTTCGTAGACGTTCGTTAAACCTTAGCTATGGAGCCAGTTAGCCCTCACGGCCAAAACGTCCCATTTTCAAGGTCAAATGTTCCCCAGAGCAGGTAAACCCCCAATTTTGTTGTTTTTGGTGTGCTATAGTTCATGGACTTTTTGGTGATCTGGAAATCCGACATAGTTTTCTCCATAATTTATCGTGGACGTCTGTTCAGAACTTAGCTATGGAGCCAGTTAGCACTCACGGCCAAAACGTCCCATTTTAAAGGTCAAATTTTCCCCAGAGAAGGAAAACCCCCCAATTTTACCGATTTTCGTGTGCTATAGTCAAAGGACTTTTTGGTGATCTGGAATTTCTACATAATTTTTGCCAAAATTTTTCGTGGACGTCTGTTAAGACCTTAGCTTTGGAGCCAGTAAGCCCTCAAAGCCAAAACGTCCCATTTTGAAGGTCAAATGTGCCCCCGAGCAGGAAAACCCCCAATTTTGCCGATTTTCGTATGCTATAGTCCATGGACTTTTTGGTGATCTGGATTTCAACATAATTTTTGCCAAAATTTTTCGAGAACGTTCATTAATACCTTAGCTATGGAGCCAGTTAGCCCTCACGACCATAACGTCCCATTTTGAAGGTCGAATATGACCCAGAGCAGGAAAACCCAACATTTTACGATTTTCGTGTGCTATAGTCCATGGACTTTTTGTGATCTGAAATTCCGACATAATTTTTTCCAAAATTTTACATCGACGTCCGTTAAGACCTTAACTATGGAGTCAGTTAGCCCACACGGCCAAAACGTCCCATTTTAAAGGTCAAATATGCCCCAGAGCAGGAAAACCTCAATTTTGCCGATTTTCGTGTGCTATAGTCTATGGACTTGTTGGTGATTTGGATTTCGACATAATTTTTGCCAAATTTTTTCGTGGACGACCGTTAGGATTTTAGCTATGGATCCAGTTAGCCCTCACGGCCAAAATATCCCATTTTGAAGGTCAAATGTTACCCCGGATCAAGTAAACCCCCATTTTGCCGATTTTCGTGTGTTATAGTTGATTAACTTTTTGCTAATCTGGAATTCTGACATAATTTTTGCCAAAATTTTTCGTGAATGTCCGTTAAGACCTTAGTTATGGAGCCAGTTAGCCCTCACGGCCAAAACGCCCCATTAATAAGGTCAAATGTGCCCCAAAGCAGGAAACCCCCCAATTTTGCCGATTTTCGTGTGCTATACTCCATGGACTTTTTGGTGATCTGGATTCCGACATAATTTTTGCCAAAATTTTTCGTGGACATCTGCTAAGACCTTAGCTATGTAGCCAGTTAGCCCTCATAACCAAAACGTCCCATTTTAAAGGTCAAATATGCCCCAGAGCAGGAAAACTCCCAATTTTGCCAGTTTTCATGTGCTATAGTCCATGAACTTTTTGGTGATATGGATTCGACATAATTTTTGTCAAAATTTTTCGTGGACGTCCGTTAAGATTCTAGCTATGGAGCCAGTTAACCCTCATGGCCAGAACGTCCCAATTTAAAGGTCAAATGTGCCCCAAAGCACGAAACCCCCCCAATTTTGTCGATTTTCGTATACTATATTCCAAGGACTTTTTGCTGATCTTGAAATACGACATAATTTTTGCTAAAATTTTTCTTGGACGACCATTAAGACCTTAGCTATGGAGCCTGTTAGCCCTAACGGCAAAAACGTCCCATTTTGAAGGTCAAATGTGTCCCAAAGCAGGAAAACCCCCAATTTTGCCGATTTTCGTGTGCTATAATCCATGGACTTTTTGGTGATATGGAATTCCGACATAATTTTTGCCAAAATTATTCGTGGACGTCCGTTAAAACCTTAGCTATGGAGCCAGTTATCCCTCACGGCCAAAACGTCCCATTTTGAAGGTCAAATGTGCCCCAAAGCAGGAAAAACCCCAATTTTGTCGATTTTTGTGTGCTATAGTCCATGGACTTTTTGGTGATATGGAATTTCGACATAATTTTTGCCAAAATATTTCGTGGACGTCCGTTATGTCCTTGTCTATGGAGCCAGTTATCCCTTACGGACAAAACTTCCTATCTTAAAGGTCAAATTTGCCCAGAGCAGGAAAACCCCAATTTTGTCAATTTTCGTGTGCTGTAGTCCATGGACTTTTTGGTGATCTGGAATTTCGACATAATTTTTTCCAAAGTTTTTCGTGGACGACCGTTAAGACCTTAGCTATTGAGCCAGTTAGCCCTCACGGCCAAAACGTCTCGTTTTAAAGGTTAAATGTGCCCAAGACAGGAAACTCCCTAATTTTGCCGATTTTCGTATGCTATAGTCCATTGACTTTTTAGTGATCTGGAATTCCGACATAATTTTTGCCAAAATTTTTCGTGGACGACAGTTAAGATTTTAGCTATGGAGCCAGTAAGCCCTCACGGCCAAAATATCGCATTTTGCCGATTTTCGTGTGCTATAGTCGACCAACTTTTTGGTGATCTGGAATTCCTACATAACTTTTGCCAAAATTTTTCGTGGACGAGAATTAAGACCTTAGCTATGGAGCCTGTTAGCCCTCACGGCTAAAACATCCCATTTTGAAGGTCAAATGTCCTCCGGATCAGGTAAACCCCCCATTTTGCCGATTTTCGTGTTCTATAGTCCGTGGACTTTTTGGTTATCTAGAATTTCGACAGAATTTTTTCCAAAATTTTTTGTGGACGTCCGTTAAGATCTTAGCTAAGGAGCCAGTTAGCCCTCATGGCCAAAACATCCCACTTTGAAGGTCAAATCTGCCCCGGATCAGGTAAACCCCCATTTTGCCGATTATCGTATCCATGGACTTTTTGGTGATCTAGAATTTCGACCTCATTTGTGCAAAAACTTTTCGTGGACGTCCGTTAAGACCTTAGCTATGAAGCCAGTTAGCCCTCATGGCCAAAACATCTCTTTTTGACGATGAAATATGCCCCAGAGAAGGTAAACCCCACATTTTGCCGATTTTTGTGTGCTATAGTCCACGAACTTTTTGGTGACCTGGAATTCTGACATAATTTTTGGCAAAATTTTTCGTTGACGTCCGTTAAGACCTTAGCTATGGATCCAGTTAGCCCTCACGGCCAAAACGTCCTATTATATTGGTCAAATGTGCCCCAGAGCAGGAAAACCCCCAATTTTGCCGATTTTCATGTGCTATAGTCTATGGACTTTTTGGTGATCTGGAATTTCGACATAATTTTCCCCAAAATTTTTTGTGGACGTCCGTTAAGACCTTATTTATGGAGCCAGTTAACCCTCACGGCCTAAACGGCCCATTATAAAGGTCAAATGTGCCCCAGAGCAGGAAACCCCCCAATTTTGTTGATTTTCTTGTGCTATACTTCATGGACTTTTTGTTGATCTGAATTCCGACATAATTTTTGTTAAAATTTTTCGTGGACATCTGTTAAGACCTTAGCTATGTAGCCAGTTAGCCCTGATAACCAAAACGTCCCATTTTAAAGGTCAAATGTGCCCCAGAGCAGGAAAACCCCCATTTTGCCGATTTTCATATGTTATATAGTCCATGAACTTTTTGGTGATCTGGATTCTGACATAATTTTTGTCAAAATTTTTCGTGGACGTCCGTTAAGACTCTAGCTATGGAGCCAGTTAGCCTTAACGGCCAAAATGTCCCAATTTAAAGGTCAAATGTGCCCCAGAGAACGAAACCCCCCAATTTTACCGATTTTCGTATGCTATATTCCATGGACTTTTTGCTGATCTTGAAATACGACATAATTTTTGCTAAAATTTTTCTTGGACGACCATTAATACCTTAGCTATGAAGCCTGTTAGCCCTCACGGCCAAAACGTCCCGTTTTGGAGGTCAAATGTGCCCCAAAGCAGGAAAACCCCAATTTTGCCGATTTTCGTGTGCTATAGTCAATGAACTTTTTGGTGAAATAGAATTACGACATAATTTTTGCCAAAATTTTTCGTGGACGTCTGTTAAGACCTTATCTATGGAGCCAGTTTGCCCTTACAGACAAAACTTCCTATTTTAAAGGTCAAATGTGCCCAGAGCAGGAAAACCCCCAATTTTGCCGATTTTCGTGTGCTATAGTCCATGGACTTTTTGGTGATCTGGATTCCGACATAATTGTTGTCAAAATTTTTCGTGGACGTCCGTTAAGACGTTAGCTATGGAGCCAGTTAGCCCTCACGACGAAAACGTCTCATTTTATAGGTCAAATGTGCCCAAGACAGGAAATTCCCTAATTTTGCCGATTTTCGTGTATTATAGTCGATGGACTTTTTGGTGATCTGGAATTCCGACATAATTTTTGCCAAAATTTTTCGTGGACGACCGTTAAGATTTTAGCTATGGAGCTAGTTAGCCCTCACGGCCAAAATATCCATTTTGAAGGTCAAATGTTCCTCGGATCCGGTAAACCCTCGATTTTGCCGATTTTCGTGTGCTATAGTCGACGAACTTTTTGGTTATCTGGAATTCTGACATAATTTTTGCCAAATTTTTTCGTGTTCTATAGTCCATGGACTTTTTGGTTATCTGGAATTTCGATAGAATTTTTTCCAAAATATTTTGTGGACGTCCGTTAAGATCTTAGCTATGGAGCCAGTTAGCCCTCATGGCCAAAACATCCCATTTTGAAGGTCAAATCTTCCCCGGATCAGGTAAACCCCCCATTTTGCCGATTATCGTGTGGTATAGTCAATGGACTTTTTGGTGATCTACAATTCCGACCTCATTTTTGCAAAAAGTTTTCGTGGACGTCCGTTAAGACCTTAGATATGGAGCCAATTAGCCCTCACGGCCAAAACATCCCATTTTGAAGGTCAAATGTTCCCCAGAGCAGGTAAACCCACCATTTTGCCGATTTTCGTGTGCTATAGTCCATGGACTTTTAGGTAATCTGAAATTCCGACATAATTTTTTCCAAAATTTTTCATGAATGTCTGTTAAGATCTTACCTATGGAGTCTGTTAGCCCTCACGGCCAAAATGGCCCATTATAAAGGTCAAATGTGCCCCAAAGCAGGAAAACCCCAAATTTTGCCGATTTTAGTGTGATATAGTTAGTGGACTTTTTGGTGATATAGAATTCCGATATAATTTTTTCCAAAAATTTTCGTGGACGTTCGTTAAGACCTTAGTTATAGAGCCAATTAGCCCTAACGGCCAAAACATCCAATTATAAAGGTCAAATGTGCCAAGAGCAGGAAAACCCCAATTTTGCTGATTTTCGTGTGCTATAGTCCATGGACTTTTTGGTGATCTGGATTCCGACGTAATTTTTGCCAAAATATTTCGTGGACGACCGTTAAGACCTTAGTTATGGAGAAAGTTAGCCATCACGGCTAAAACATCCCATTTAAAGGTCAAATGTGCCACAGAGCAGAAAAACCCCCAATTTTGCTGGTTTTCGTGTGCTATAGTCTACAGACTTTTTGGTGATCTGGAATTCTGACATAGTTTTTGCCAAAAAATTTTGTGGACGTTTGTTAAGACCTTAGTTATAGAGTCAGTTAGCCCTCACGGCCAAAACATCCCATTATAAAGGTCAAATGTGCCAAGAGCAGGAAAACCCCCAATTTTGCTGATTTTCGTGTGCTATAGTCCATGGACTTTTTGGTGATCTGAAATTCCAACATAAATTTTGCCAAAATTTTTCGTAGACGTCTGCAAAGACCTTATCTATGGAGACAGTTCGCCCTCACGGCTAAAACAGCCCATTTAAAGGTCAAATGTGCCATAGAGCAGGAAAACCCCTAATTTTGCTGGTTTTCGTGTGCTATAGTATATAGACTTTTTGGTGATCTGGAATTCTGACATAGTTTTTGACAAAAGTTTTCGTGGACGTCCGTTAAGACCTTATCTATAGAACCAGTTAGCGCCCACGGCCAAAACGTTCCATTATAAAAGTCAAATGTGCCACACAGCAGGGAAACCCACAATTTTGCCTATTTTTGTTTTCTATAGTCCATGGACATTTTGGTGATCTGGAATCCGACATAATTTTTGCCAAATTTTTTTGTGGATGTCCGTTAAAACCTTAGCTATGAAGCCAGTTATCCCTCACGGCTAAAACGTCCCATTTTAAAGTTCAAATTTGCCCCAGAGTAGGAAAATCCCCAATTTTGCCAATTTTCATGTGCTATAGTGCATGGACTTTTTGGTGATGTGGAATTTCGCCATAATTTTTGTCAAAATTTTTCGTGGACGACCATTAACACCTTATCTATGAAGCCAGTTAGACCACACGGCCAAAACATCCCATTTTAAAGGTCAAATCTTCCCCGGATCAGGTAAATCCCCCATTTTGCCGATTATCGTGTTGTAACGACCCGGAAAATGATAGAGTGAAACTAGAGCCTCACATGTGAGTTTGGATTCGAGAACTTAATGAAATGATTATATTTGAATTTGACCCAAAAAGTTCTTAAAAATGTGCTTCGGAAGTTACCGGAAACTTGTTTAGCTGTATATAAAAA
>JAJOOF010063522.1:0-33028 GCA_029582545.1 Solanum lignicaule | reverse complement strand
TGTATCTTGGTTTGTCCTTAGATGGAACTCTAATTTGAATGTATGTACCATCCAATGCACCTAGACATCCCTATAAAAAAATTATAACATTATCTCAAACAACAAAAATTTCTTCGTAAAATTATATTTATTTTACTTTTACATAACTTAATAGATACCCAATTGAAAGTGCATATACCTTAAACCATCTCCATCGATCGTCAAGCTCATCTTCAAGCACCGGTTTGGGGTTAACAAGTAACAATGGAGCTAGTTTTAGAATAGCTTTCAAGCATTCATTGAAAGCTTGACTTACGCTCCAGCCCGATCTAATATAATCAACCTGAATGGATCTATTCTTCTCATGATGAGACAAAATATTTAAAAACATTGCTAACTTTTCACTGCTTGACATATATTTGTTATTAGTTAGACCTCCAACTTCTTTAGTTAAAAGAACTAAAGTGTGAAAATAATTTCTATCCATCATTAACTTATCAATACATGCTATGTCACTATCTTGTACAATACAATTTAAATGAGATATAATTTTAGGAACTCAACTACTCATAAGGTACCTAATCACATGCCTATTTCTTTTAATAGAAATACCATGAATAACCATGAAGAGAAAAATAAACATAACAAGAAATTGTTGGCAAAATATCTCCTAAAAGATGATAAAACATTCAATATCAGACTCTAGTTGATGATCCATAAGAAAACCTATTTTTTCATTAAAAACTGAAAAGAGTTAATACACAAAAAAAAACAATTAAAAAGAACAATCTTTTTTTAAAATTTACAAAAACCCTAAAACATAACATTCATAATTATTTTTTTGATTTCTTCCATTAAGTAGAAAAGATGAGTGTATCCAAATTGTTATGCAACAGATCAGAGAATTATTAATGATGATAAAGAAATAAAAGAGAAACAAATTCTGAATTTTTTTTTTTAACCTTGTTAGAAACTTGAAAGTTGAAGGTTATTGGTAAAGCAGTTCTTCAATCACCCATCTATGGCTTCAATCGAAAATGAAAAGTTGAGTGTACCCAAATGAAAGAGTGATTCTTACTACAATGAAGAAGAGAAGAAACATGGAAGCTAAGACCAAAGCGGCGTTCTGAAAGCTTATCAATGAAAAATTGAGTGTACCCAAAAGGTTTGAAGGATAGTTTTGTCATTTAATAAATTTATCCATCACAAATTGTGATGGGATTACTATACCACCCTTTTGGAGGGCTAACTTATCCTGGTAATATTTATTAATCCCAGGATAAGTTATCCCAAACTTCCCAACCAAACACTCAATTAAGTACCACTAAGGCTTTATCCCAGGACTATTTGTACCTATCCTTCAGACCAAACGACCCCTAAGGGTTAAAGAGAGGAGAAGGAGGAGTTACGAGATGTAAATATTATTCTAGGGTTTTATAGAAGTGGAGAAAACCAATTGAAGTTTTCCTAGTGGTGTAAGGCCAAGATAGAACTGCATTACATCATTAGTAAAATGATCATCAGTCTCACTCCAAACTCGCAATGATGCAAACTGTGTGGCGACGGGAAGAAAATTTATAGACCTTTCATTTGATTGTAAAACACTTGGAAAGGATTACTATTATTAGGATAACAACGTTAAAAGCTTATGGGGAACACTTACACCCTAGTTTATTTCTCATATTGATAAACAAAAGTTTGAATCCTGCTCACTTGTTACTTGATCAATAATTGGTTATTTGCTTACACAAAACCCCAACTTTAATTACTTGTTTTGCAAATAGTCTGACTAAACAGATATAATAGTGAGTTAAGTTTAAGTCTGAACCATATTCCTCGTGGGGTCGACCCCAACCTACAAGTTGGGTTCTTTATTTGATGACGACCACTTATGCTTCTTTAATAGAGGTGTAATTTGAGTGTATCACCCACTTTTCGAGGCATCATAATAAATGAAAAAACCATATATTCCTTCTGGTAAAGTCAACACCAGAGAGGAAGTGAATCTATCTTTCAATTCTTGAAAACTCTTTTCACACGCTGCAGACTATATGAACTTAACATTCTTTTGAGTCAATGCCGTCGATGGAGAAGCAATCGAAGAGAACCCTTTAACAAACCTTCTATGGTAACCGGCTAGACCCACGAAACTCCTAATATCTGAAGGGGATAGAGGTTTAGGTCAAATCTTGACCGCATCGCTCTTCTTAGGATCTACCTCAATACGTTTGCTAGAAACAATATGACCAAGAAAAGCCACAGACCTTCGCCGAATCTCACATTCACTAAACTTTTCAAAAAGTTGTTGGTCCTTGAGAACTTGCAACACAATCCTCAAATGATAGGTATGCGCATCCTCACTTCTTGAATAGATCAATATGTCATCTATGAACAAAATCACGAACATGTTAAGGTATTGTCTAAGCACCCTATTCATCAAATTCATAAATTCCACTGGAGCATTAGTCAAACCAAACGTCATCACCAAGAACTCATAATGACCATATCAATTCAGAAAATCCATCTTCATGTCATCTTCTTTCACCCTCAATTGGTGATAACCCGACCGAAGGTCAATATTGGAAAAATAGCTTGCCCTTTGAAGTTGGTCAAACAAATCATCTATCCTTGATGGCTACTTTGTTCGATTGCCGAAGAGAATAATCTTTCTTTCTAACAAACAAAATTGGAGCATCCCATGGAGAGATACTTGGTCTGATGAAACCCTTACCCAACAAATCTTCCAATTTCTCCTTTAATTCTTTATGTTCTGTTTGGGCCATACGATAAGGAGTTATAGAGATATGTTGTGTATCTTGGAGAAGGTCAATACTGAAGTTTATTTCCCTTTCAAGAGGAATACGAGGAAACTCATCTAGAAACAATTCCGGAAACTCATGTACAACGGGGACCGACTCAAGAGTAGGGTTCTCAGAATCTATATCCCTCTCCTTAACTAGATGGTAAATGAAACCCTTAGAAATCATCTTTCTAGCTTTAATACACGAAACAAATTGACCCTTAGGCATAGAGTTTCCCCCTTTCCACTCTAGGATGGGTTCATTCGGAAACTGACACTTGACTATACGGGTTCTACAATCAATAGAGGCATAACATGAATGCAACCAATCCATTTCAAGAATAACATCAAAATCTAAAATATCAAGATCTACAAGGTCAACATGAGTGACTTTATCAGATAAGGAGATGGGACACTTTCGATAGATCCTCTTAGCCACAATAGAATCACCAACAAGAGTAGAGATTGAAAAAGGATCTAACAATACTGTAGTGATCCGAAAGGTCATTTTCAAATTTCTTTTCATAAAATAATCATTTTACCCCTCCCGATAGTTGCCCTGAGTCATTTCTGATCAGTCGGTGAAGTTGGTTTGAGAATTTTTAACTATTCAATAACTATATTTATTTAATTCACAAATATTTATTTATTTAGTTGATGGTTATTGGTCCAAGTCCATAATTTATTAAAACCCTATACCACTTGACTTGTGTACATAATGAAATCAAAAGGAGTTTCTTAAGTTTTGATCATAACAAAAAGAGCAGCCGCTTGACATTCGACATATAACAACCAGAACGATGGCCACGTTTGTCAGGTAAGTATTAACCGCACCTCAATATATAAAATTGTGTGTATGGAATGAAGTTATATCATTGTTTATTATTATAAAATAGTGAAAACCATACTCATTTTAATAGTGTAATAATGGCTGTAAAATTAAATTTGAATTGAGAAATTAAGTTCAATTATTTAGGGCTAAGAAAAAAAATAATGATTGGCTGATCATTGGTTACATATTGTTGAAATTGGGTTCTTTTTCATGTGGAGCTTACAGGTGAGGAGTTGATTCCTTAGCTTCAGCGATTCCACCACTGGTTTCGTAACCAGTGGTTCTCATATTTATTAATTCTTATTTTATTACTATATTATGATTCAAGTTTTGTTATATTGAGATAAATAATTAATATTAGATGTATCATATTATATAAATACATTTATATTTATGATATTGCAAGGAATGAAAACCTAACCCTCTTGAAATGTCATGCCCCGAGGCTACTGCCATGACGTAACACGGGACCTAAGATCACGAGTGACCCCAAGATAACCTAGTGTCTGGCATATCATAAGCATACTGAAAATACGGAATAAGACAAATAATGCGGAAGCAAAGCAATAGATAACTGGAAAATGGGGAATGACCACCTAGTCTGAATGTATAAAACATACTAAGAGTTTAATAAAACTGAAAGATCAAACTTAACAAGTCAAGCTGACTCTACTTCTACGTCTAAAAATCCTCTAACTGAGTTAAGTTGCTAGGACATGCTCCCCAGCTAACTCTAACAAAACTGAAAACTGAAAGTAAGACTAAAATAAAAGAATGTCTATCGTCCTCGGAATATGAGGACTCACCAATGAAGTTGCTCAGATGCGGACCAAGAATCGATCTAAGCACGATTTGGATACTGAGTACTTGAACCTACATCATAAAATGATGTAACGCAGAGTATGCGTAAGTACTTTGAATGTATTGAGCATGCATGTCTAGATACTAAGCTGAACAAATAAATAAAAGTTATACAAATCATAACTAAGCAATGAAATAAACTGAGCAAGAATGTAAATACTGAAACATAACTAAAAAGCTAAACTGAATGCAATGACTAAGTGATAATCATGAACATGACATGCTAAACTGAATACTAAAGAATATACTGAAAACCTGGTCAAATGCACTAGGAGTCTAACTGTGGAAGCTATTATTAACCGACATAAAACCACGTGAGCTAAACGTGGAATCCGATGTATACGCCCCATCGAGAGGACCCAATATACCTTGTCGGGGTATAAAGGCATGAATGGCGTGATCACTAAACCTGATCCCCAATAGAGGGGACTTACACTCTTACGGGGGCACGTAGTTCTGGGAATATGAGGGTACGCTAAACCCTAGTCCAAATCGGTGCTAAGTCTACTCCCAACTGAATATGTATATGACACAAATGTAACTGAAATGTTGAATTACTAAATAGCTCAAAATACTGACATGCAATTTGAGAATGCAACAATTATATACTACTTATGAGACATTCAAAATTTGGAGCATGATTATGTGTTTAACTGACCTAGCAAGTATAATTCGTGAACTAAGAGAGTTTATACAAACTAGGTTTCTTATTTCATACAAGGAATTACACAAACTTTTCAAGAAACAAGCTATTTCAATTTAAGATACAACGACAACTAAATCACAGTAAATATCCAAGGTTTTAGAAACCCTAGGTCTAAACAAGATATGGAGAATCAAAGAACTTATTGATTTCTAGGGACCTAGTGGATGAAAGGAACCCACCAGTGAAATCCCACATACCTGGTGATGAAATATACGAGGAAATCCTTTGGTTTCAAGGTTGAAACTTGAATAAAACCTTCTACTTGTTCTTGAGAGGATGGTCGACTTTCCTTTTCTTTTTGCTCTAATTTCGATGAATTTTGGTGAATAATGGTTTTGCGTAGAGTCTGACTAGATTATTAGTCCTATACTGAGTAAAACGACTTATTTTAGGTATTAAACGATGTAGTTTAAATGCCCAATGCATAGGACAAAGGACTAAAATGACCCTAACTTAAAAGTTGAATAGGGCTGACCATGAAATCACTGACGAACTATCAAAGGGACCACGGCCTGTCAAGTGGGTCGTGGTTGCTAGCCAGTGCTACTGGTCCCTAGTACCCCCTTCTACGGTCCCCTTCACGGACTGTGTGAAAGACCACAGACCGTGAAGGCATATGTGGTTCTTCAATTGGGTCTAGGGGTTTTCTGGCTCAAGACGACAGACCCATCCACAGCCCGTGGTGGGCTCTATTGCTTGATGCTTGAATTCTAGTGGTTCTTCCTTGCTTCAACGAGGCATTCCATGACTCGTGTTGGGATCCACGGCCCGTGAAGGGCTCATGGTCCACCACTTTTGGCTGGGTGTAACCCACGAGTATGTCGACGGATCGTGGTTCCTCTCACGGTCCATGGACCGTTTCGTGGTACACCAAATTTTCTTCTGTCCAGGTCTATTAGGTCTGAGGTGTTACACGAAATTTAGAAAATGCGAGAGTTGTTGGGTTAATTGACATCAAGGTTAGAAGCATGATTATAGGTTTGGGTTAGTTTTTGGGTATAATCTAGACATGTAGTAATATGGAAGTTGTTAATTCCGAAATTGTATTGTGATGATTTTTTTGAATAGATTACATTGATTTGGAAGCCCTATGAAAGGGGAAGACTTATTTCCAGGAGTGATGGTTCGACTATTTGAGGTAAACGAATTTCAAAACCTTTTTAAGTGTATAAAATCATGTATTTCCTTGAAGTATGTGTTTGGGATTAATGGGAATTGATGATGGGTTGACTTGTCCATATTGAATAATTCTAATGATGAAAAAGGGATAGTAAAATGCTACGTGATTAATTATAGGTGTGTGATGTGTTGAGAATGGTTTGAAAGGCTTATTGATTGAGTATTGATGTTGTATCACATTTGTGTTGTTGTGAATTATGCATTGTTATTCAAATGGTCATCTCCTCATTATTTGTGTGAACATGTCATTTGCATTGGTTCTGAGAGATGGTTGTGATAAGCGTTATGTGAATTGAGAAAGAATAAGAAATTAAAGAGGATGTACCATTTCGAGGGATGTGTCGCGTACCGTGATAGATACTATATTTCGATGGAGGTGTCGCATGCTCTGATGGATTCTATTATTGAGGAACGTGTTCCACACCATGATGAATTTTATTATCGAGGGTCGTGTCGCATGTCGCAATGGATGCATGGACAGATATGTCCCCCATAGGTCCTGAACTGTGAGACAGCGGGTGTGTATTGTTTGGTCAGACATGCATCACTATACTTGGCATTGCATTTCATTACATTGCATATCTATATCATTTGTGAACTTGTGAGTGCCTTTTACTGGAACTTGTGATTGGTGAACTTGATCTCATGTGTTGCTGATATATAATTGTTGGAGTATTGCTATTGAGATATGTGGTATGTAAATTGTTAACTGCTAGGTAGAGTTGGTCTTATGCAGGTTTGTATTTATGGAGGTTTGGTTGGGGTGGTAGGAGTACCCGTATTCTATTCTCTTTGCGTGTGTTTAGAAGTTTACTTGCTGAGTACCGTGGGGTTTGGTACTCACTCCTTGCTTCTATATTTTTGTAGGTTATGAGCCCGGATATTCATGATAGTTTCTATTCTTTTCTTTTCTGAGGCTTTTTGTGGATATTTGTGATGTAGTTGTTTGTCATCTCAGTGAACCTTCTTCCTTCTATTTATGCTCTTGTTCTATTTTAGTGACAACATCATTTGAGACTTGTGTTTTCTTTCAAATCCATTGTAATACATTAGAGGCTTGTACACGTGATAACCAGGTTTTTGGGATTTAGTTAATTTGACTTCTTATCCGCAGTTATAATTGAGTATAAAACTTCTATTATTATTTTACTTTTGCAATTATCATATTATTTGGGTTATAGGCTGACTTGTTTTGGTGGGATAAGAGAAGTACCATCACATTAGTTTGTGTCGTGACAAAGTGGTATCAGAGCCCTAGTTCATAGGTCTCACGTGTATACAAGCCGGGTCTAATAGAGTCTCGAGGATCGGTACGGAGACATATGTACTTATCTTCGAGAGGCTATAGTGAATTTTAGGAAAAATCTTCATTTTTTGAATCTATATCATGCGTCCTTGATCCGACTTGATTCTTATCGCTTCACTCAATTCACTCTCACTTATAGTGATGACTCGTGCATAGTTCCTCATGTGAGCAGTCGGTGTGTCACGTATGGCTTGAATGTTAGACCTAGTACTAAAGTGGAAGTGATAAACTTATGGAAATGATGTACGGTTAAACTAAGAATGTTCAACAATTTCAAAGGATTGAATAAGTGATGGCTCGATGATGTATTTTGAGGATATTCGAATGATGAGGCTGAACTATGGTCGAAGGCACTTCATGAACGTGTTAATTTTCTTTTAGTTTTGTTACCCAACAACGGAAACCGTATATGTGTGGCATATACGATATCTGGAGTGGTTTGAAATTAATTGAAAGTGGAATGATTAAAGGAACAACTAGATAATGAGCAATGTAACTTTGGAAACTACAATTAGTAAAGTTATAATAACATGAATGGGTTGCTTAGCGAATGATGAGAATGATGTTGCTCCAATTGAGGTCAGAATCTCTACTAAGATTTCATAGATTGAGTGCTATCAAAGAGGGTCATTATACAACTACTACAATACTATCGCTGCTCACTTGATTAGAGTTATGGAGTGCATTACTTCTGCTATTGATCAGATAAAAAATGCATATCACTTTGGGTTAGAGACCAAATATATTTGGTCATATTTTGCAACTACTCAACAGGTAATGTGCGGGTTATTTGGGTACGATCTTTTTAGTAGGTATGAGGTGTTCTAATGGTGGATCTAACGGACTTTCATAGTGTGATACTAGTGTCATATGAAAATGGATACGTCGATTGTCAAGTGAGAATACTAACTACGTAAGGAATCATCAATTTTATTACATGCTCATATAATTAGATTTCATGTTGCATTCACGTTTGATAAACAAACTAGTTTGTTACTACGGACGCTTGGGTTAAACATTATTTATAAGGAAGCTTTTAGGGGTTTTGGTACAATATTAATGTGTTTAGGTTGTTAAGTGTATCTCAAGGATTTTAAATGAGTAGTGATTTCATCGTAAGCTCCATGGAAGTGGATTGATGTTAGGTTGACAAGCTTATGGGTAAAGGAAGTCCTAATGAGTATACTTGTGTGAAGGTAACTGAGAATTTTAGTAAGAAAGTGCATATAAAATCTAGTTAGTCCTTTGAATTTTATTGGTATAGTTAGGTTCGAGATTTCATGTCGATGACAAGGTTGACTTTGTAGTGATGGCAAGGGCTAACCGAGCATAATGGTAATAAGAGCTTGTGATGGGTTGTGATTGAGATACAACTATATGATAAGAATTGTCGGTTAAACAAATTTGGTATTGTAATGTGGACTTCTGAGTACCTAAGGTTGTGGTTTGCTACTATTTGGTGAGTAGAGTAGTTACATGGAAAGTTGTAGGAGGTGCTAAGACACCGCTCAAATAAAATTCAAAGGAGTTAGAGTCATAAATGAATAGAATTAGTGGGATCTAGTTTAGCATTTGGAAAGAGGTGAGAACAAGAATATCTACTTTGATTTCAAAGGTCGAAGATGAATATTCAGAGAGAGTGTAAAATAAGTTCTCTTATGGTTTCGGGTTGGTTATCATGTACGCTTTAAATTCTAATGATGAGTACAATAAGATCGATGAAGAGGCGATCAAGGATAAGTTAAGATATGCAATTTTATAAAATCATCAAATATGAGCTAATATTGATAGATAATGGAATTGTGTGACACGGTTGTAATTAGAATTTAATTTGTTCATTGTGAGTATACTATCATGTTAGTATGGTTTGTCAAGTTATGGATTGGCAAGGTATGAAATGATCGATCACATCGATTATTGAGCATGTTTAAAAAAACTTGTGCATGGTTTGGGTCATAAAGTTTGTTAATTTTGATTGTTAAGAACCATAAAAAGGTTTTCACTTAAAAATGTTGGTTTAGAGTATAAGGTAACATGACATGGGTTGTTGGTCAAAGGATAAGATTGGTAAGTGAGTCAGCGAAAGGATCACGAGTCGGGTATATTGAAGAGTTCAAGGTAATTGGAATTTACAACATGGGAAGAATTTAAGAAATGTGAAGCAATAAGACCTCTCGTATAGACCCTTGATTCTGAGTTGAAGGTTTTATGAATTCTTGCCTTTGAGTTCAGATATGAATATGAGATGTGAACTCGCTCGACACATACCTTATTAGCAACTTTTATGAAGATTTAGTTTTGGTTCCAATAACAAACAGTGGTGTGTGAAGATTCTGTGTTGTTATGTGGGGGATAGATTGTTTAAATTTATGGTAGGTTACTTAGGAATGCGCTACGGTATGGACCTACATTTCTACATCGATATTGAGGATTTTGAGGAGATTAAAACTACTTTGTTGTTGGAACGAAACACACTGATGGCATCTGCTACATAGACACTTGATAGTAAATAGCGGTTATGTGCTCATAATATATAGGATTATTGGGGTGACCAAAACTTCCTCTAAAGGTTGGTATGAGGTATATGATGGTTTGAATAATAGTTGAAACTTGGTATGTGAATCACTGTGTGAAGTTAACATTGGGTGTGATTCAATTGTTGTACCTCGATGGGAAAGTACTTTGAGATTTCAAATTAGTGATATCAACCTTGGGTGGAACCCATATCTATCATGGGATGCTTAAATGAAAAGAAAGGGAGCCATAGTTTGGAATTTTTGGAGGCAATAATGTGTTTATTAAGAATATTTTGATACGAATGACAGTTTGAGAGTAAGGTAAATGGACGGTGTGATTACGACATTTTGATAGTATTAAGAGTGTTGTCTTCAATGGAATACTATGAGGGGTATGTGGTGTTTGATAAATGTTGTATGTGTACAACTGTGATGAGAACCAGATTGGTTGATTGTGGGTGGAAAAAAATCAAAGAGATGGAGCCAGATAAATGGAAATGTTTGATATGGACACTATGAAAGGAGTATCTGGTGTTATTCGACCTTGGTTTGGTACATTCCTATGTGACCACCTTCTTCGTTCTGGAAATTATTTGGAGTATGATTCACTACTTATGTCACACGTGTTTTCATATCTATGGTTGAATTCCTAGTGGTGGATCGGGTTTACCGATCCTGTGATTGTCCTCTTAGTAGAATGAAATTTTTTGGCAGACTTGGTCATTTCAGTTATGGAAAATTTAGTGGTGTTTGGGATAAATGAACTATACCAGTAGTTCTACACGCACATCCTTGCTTATGAGAACTTATATAAGAGCTACCACGAAGAGTTACAATTATCTGACATTGTTGTTAGAGATCATGTATACTTTGGGGTATCGCTCGCTGGGTGGGTACTTGATCATTTTCTTCTTTGGGTTAGATAAGTTTAATTCTCCCTTGATGAGTATCCGGTGTCTAAAGAATGTATTTTTATAGCTTAAGCTTGTAGAAAGATTTGGTTGTCAGAAAGGAATCTTGGTGGTTGATTCATTTTCTCTCTTTGTGTTAATCAGTATTGGTTTAGAATTATCTGGTAGTGATGTAAGAAAGGATTCGTCCTAACGAGTGTGTTGATGTATAGAGGATTTCGGTTCAGATTAGGTTCACGGGTTAGTCTGCGGTATGGTAATCAGTCCTGATTTATAAATCTGTCAAAGTTCGATTCAAAAGTCCAGTCCTTGGTAGTTGATCTTGATGGAATGGTCCTAAGGTTGAGTTCACTTGGAGAGAGGAACACGAATCCGAAAGTCATACCTCAGGCTCTTAGTATCACCTAGTATTCGACTTTCTTTTACCTTACGCTCGAGGGCTAGCATGGTTTATAGTGGTGGATAATGTAATGACCCGAAAGGTCATTTTTAGAAATTTTCATAAAATTACCGTTTTACCCCTCTCGATAGTTACCGCGAGTTTTTTCTAATAAATCGGTGAAATTGGTTTGAAAATTTTTAACTATTCAATAACTATATTTATTTAATTCACAGATATTTATTAATTAATTAATTAATTTAGTTGATGGTTAATGGGCCAAGTGCATAACTTATTAAAACTCTATACCACTTGACTCATGTACAGCCACAACTATGGCCACGATTGTTAGGTAAGGATTAATCACACCTCAAGATATAAAATTGTGTGTATGGAATGAAGTTATATCATATAATAGTGAAAACCGTACTCTATTTTTTGTAGTGCATTAATGGATGCCGACTTAAATTTGAATTGAGAAATTAAGGTCAATTACTGAGGGCTAATAAAAAAAATAAAGATTGGCTGATCATTGGTTACATATTGTTAAAATTGGGTTCTGTTTCGTGTGGAGATTACAGGTGAGGAGTTGATTCCTTGGCTTTAGCGATTCCACCACTGGTTTTGTAACCAGTGGCTCACATATTTATTAATTCTTCTTTTATTATCATATTATGATTCAAGTTTTGATATATTAAGATAAATAATTAAATATTATATGTATTATATTACATGAATACACTTATATTTATGATATTGGAAGGAATTAAACCCTAACCCTAGGCTTGAAATTTAGAAACTACGAGAGTTGTTAGGTTAATTGACATCAAGATTAGAAACTTGATTATAGATTTGGGTGAGTTTTTGGGTCTAAGATAGACATGTAGTAATATGAGTGTTGTTAATTTAAAAATCGTATTGTGATTATTTATTTGAATATATTACGTTGATTTGGAAGCCGTATGAAAGGGGAAGACTCAAGTATTGAGTGATGGTTTGTCTATTTGAGGAAGTGGATTTCAAAACTCTTGTTAAGTGTATAGAATCGTGTATTTCTTGTAGTATGTGTTTGGAAGTAATGGAAATTGATGATGGGTTGACTTTTCCATGTTGAATACTTCTAATGATGAAAAAGGGATAATAAAAGGCTACATGATTAATTATTGGTGTGTGATGTGTTGAGAATAGTTTGAAAGGCTTATTAATTCATAGTTGATGTTGCATCACGAATGTGTTGTTGTGAATTGTGCATTTTTATGAAAATGGTCATTTTCTCATTATTTGTGTGAACATGTCATTCACATTCGTTCTCAGACATGTTTGTGATAAGTGTTATGTGAATTAAGGAAGAATAAGAAATTAAAAAGGTTGTACCGTTTCGAGGGACGTGTCGCGCGCCGTGACAGATACTATATTTCGAGGGGCGTGTCGCATGCCGCGACAGATTCTATTATTTAGAGACGTGTCGCACACTGCAATGGATTTTATTATCGAAGGTCGTGTCACACGCCGTAACGGATGTATGGATAGATATGTCCCTCATGAGTACCGGACTGTGAGACAACGAGTGTTTATCATTAGGTCAGGCATGTATAACTATACTTGGCATTGCATTTCATTGCATTGCATATCTATATCATTTGTGAACTTGTGAGTATCTTTTAGTGAAACTTGTGATTGATGAACTTGATCTCATATGTTACTGAGTGAAAGTTAACGATCAGAAACCAGGAGGTTTGTCCTAAGACATTATCATTCCTACTTGGAAGTGGAAAGATTTGAACATGGACTTTATTGTTGGTTTGCCTCACACCCGGCGACAACATGACTCAATTTGGGTCATAGTAGATTGAATGACGAAATCGTCTTATTTTATTCATGTGAAGGTTTCCTATTCGGCGGAGGATTATGCTAAGTTGTACTTAAGAGAATTGGTAAGGTTGCATAGAGTACCTTTGTCCATTATTTCCGATCGTGGTACCCAATTTACTTCTTAGTTTTGGAGATCTTTTTAGAAGGATCTTGGTACTCGTGTTAAGCTTAGTACGATCCCCAAACCGATGGGCAAGTAGAGCGTACTATCCAAATTTTGGAAGATATGTTGAGAGCTTGTGTGATTGATTTTAAGGGTAATTGGGATGACCTTTTGCCATTGATTGAGTATGCTTATAGCAATAGCTATCACTCGAGTATTGATATGGCTCCATTTGAGGAATTGTATGGTAGGAGGTGTAGATCTCCTATAAGTTGGTTTGAGGTGGGTGAGGTGGCCCTAATAAGTCTTGAGTTTGTGCATGAGGCCATAGAGAAAGTTTGACTTCATAGAGAAAGGTTGAAAACGGCTCAAAGTCAGCAAAAGTAATATGTCGATGTAAAAAGAAGAGATCTTGAGTTTGATGTTTATGATTGGGTTTACTTAAAAATTTCACCCATGAAGGGTGTAATGAGGTTTGGTAAGAAAGGGAAGCTTAGTCCCCGATATGTAGGCCCATATCATATTTTGAGGCGTGTTAGTAAGGATGCTTATGAGCTAGAATTGCCCAATGAATTGGCATCAGTGCATCCAGTTTTCCATGTCTCTATGTTGAAGAAATGTGTTGGTGATTCGACATCCAGAGTTCCCTTAGAATGTTTGGGAGTTAAGGAGAATCTGTCTAATGAAGAAGTTCTGGTTGTGATTTTAGATTGGCAAGTCAAGAAGTTGAGAAATAAAGAAGTTGTTTCTGTGAAAGTATTGTGGAGGAATCAACTAGTTGAGGGTGCTACTTGGAAGGCCGAGGCTGATATGATGTCCCGATACATTCATATGTTTCCTTCTACCCCTATTCTAGCTTGAGGTCATGATTTCCTCATGGTTCACTCTTTATTTTTGAGTCATGTGCCTTAAATTTTCCATGATTTTCTTACTATGCATGATTCATGAAAAGTTTAAATTTTGAGAAAATGAGTCAATTCGATTGATTTCTACATGTTTATGTGCATTGAGTATGAGTTGCATATCGACTTCATGATGTGATGTCTTGTGATGTGTTGAGCTTGGAGTTGATCTTTCCTCCTCGGATATGTGTATTGCATGCATGATGGGATGCTAGATTTAGTTCCACCCCCTTTGTGATGTTTTGATTACTTCTTAGCTTGGAGATGATGTTTCCTTCTTGGTTATATGCATTTAGATGAAGTTGCATTGATGATTGGGTTGTTAGTTCCTCTCCTACTCTTTTCGTACCTGCTTGAATCTCATTCGAGGATGAATCGAATGATCCCAAGGGGTAGATATTTTAACACCACTGTTTCGAGAAGGGAAATACATCATTTTTCGAAAGATACTAGTTCCATCCGACGGAGGCCACCCACGGCCCGTGGATGGGACCACGGACAGTAGGTGTGGTCTGTAGTTGGTCACACCAGCTAAGACTCAGAAGCCTAGAACCACGACCTGACCAATGGACTGTCGCTGGATCCATGGTCCGTCTGTCGAGGGTCCGTAGGTGAGGACCCCTGAATCAGGTTTTTGACCATGGACGATGGTGATGTAGGACGGACCATTGGTCAGTCCACGAGTCAGGGGCGTCAATAGTAGGTCGACGGTTATTTTCAGGGACAGTTAGGTCTTTTCCGAATTAGTCTAGCCTAATACTATGTCGTTTTACCCTTTACTAAGACTCTTATATACGTACTTTAACCCCGAAAATTCCACTATATAAATCATTCTATCAAATTTCTAAAAGCAGAACAAGTCTCTTTGCAAAAAAAATTCTCTCTTTAGAAAGCTTGAAGAAGAAGGATTCAACCTAGGGTTTCAAGCCAAGTCTCCATGCCTCCATTGAAGTTAAGCTATTGGCTTTGAGTATGATAGTTTTCATCCATGGTTTCCTTCCATTCATGGAGTTCCCAAATTCTCCTATTTTCAAAGTTAGAAATCCCCAATTGAGTTAGGGTTTTCTTCGACTTCCATGGGTTCTTTTGATTATTGATATATATGATTGAATTATTATCTCTTATGCATGCATTGATTAAATACTATGATTTTATGATGATTCCCCTATGAACCTATGAAATCCCCATGTTTTCCAAATTATGATCATATGATGTGGGTTTAGAAAGAGGAGTTTGATGAAATCAAGCATGAATTTATGATAGAATCCATATCTAACCCATGTTTTCTTAATGTTGATGATTGAAAGTGAGTTTTGAGCCTTGAAAGGATTTATCATAAACACATAAAATTAAGCATGATTGTGAAAGGTTTTCTCACATAGTAAGAATTCTAAGTTGAAAGGTCTTCTCACCTAAATGAATCAAAGATAAAGATCTATCCTAATGAAACCTAGCTTGGAGTGTCTATTGTATGATACCTTTCCATGGATGACTTATAACCTAGCTTGGATTGGCAAGATGACGTGCCCTTCCATGGATAATGAGAACAAGTAAGAAATGACAATTTTGTGGGATTTATGCTTAGCACCGAGAGGATATTGAGATGGAAGCTCTCCCGTCAGTAAAGGTCGTGTTTCTAGAAGCAATCTACCTATCCCTTACCTATGTGCCCCTATAGGATGATTGTCTAGATAAACATTAGCTAGTGGATCCACTTAAGCTATCAGTTCATGGTCCTTACATTGGCAAGTAGGACAACCCTTTTCTGTGTGGGAGACACTTGGGATCATGTTATAGCTCACATGGTCTCTATGTCGGTTAAGGCTTCCCACAATAATGATGAACTAAGGTTACTTTAAGAAGTATCTCACATGTGTTCAAAGGTTGTAAAGATGTTAGTTTGCATTGACCATGTTTTATGACTTATGTTTTTTAACCCTTCCTATATCATGTTTTAGCTTGGTCAATTGCATGTCATGATTTAAATGATTTATGCATGGCTATCATACTTGGTACATTATTTTTTACTAACGTATACTCTTGCCTATATTTCCCCAAATGTAGGGTCCGACAGTCAGGGTTCCCAGTTTCGTGGCTACTGGTTGATTGCGAGGTTTCCGAGCTTTGGTGAGTCCTCATGCTTCGAGGATGGACTTTCATTTTCCTTAGTTTCTTTCTTATTATATATTTAGTTTGGACATGATGTATGGGCTAGGCGCAATTTCATTCTATTGTACTAAATGGCTAATGAGACAAGTGTATTAGACTTCCGCTTTACTTTTATAAAACTTTAGGAACTTGGAATGTTGTATTTGCTTCTTTTGTTCTATTTCTTATGTTATGAATGATAAGTGACTTGTATGGGTCCTCTCGGGGTCCTATACACCATGTTACATCTAAGGTATACCCCTGGGTCATGACACACAACCTGCATAGAAACCAACCCAACTTAATAGTTCACATTACAGAGCTCACAAGTTCTCATAATCACAGTCAAATACTCATATTTTAACAATCATCAAGTATCAAATATGACAATCACAAGTGTCAATACATCAATTATAAGTAGCAAATTCATCAAAGAAACTTAATCAAGTACAAGGAACACCAAATTTCAAGAGTTATCATGCATAATGTTAATCAAAACTTATGGTAACCACCCAAAGTTCATGAACTTGCCAAAAATGACCTTGGCATCAATATCACTAGCCAAAAATGACCTTCACATCTATAACACTTGCAGGAAATGACCTTGGAATCAATAACACTTGTCGTAAATGACCTTGACATTAATAGCACTTGCGAGAAATGACCTCGACATCAATAACTATAATATGTGTCATCGAGGTGGAAATTAATTGATGCAAATAAGCAATCTCACACACAAGGAAGATACAATAGCTCAAACTATTCAAGTCTATAACAATGCGATCAAAGGATTTCATCAATCAACACATTAGGGCTCAAAACAAGGCCAATTCACTAGTATCATGATCAACACATTGCCTTTTATTTGACCCCGTTTTTATTCATTAAACTTAAGCATGTGGATCAATGAACCCTTCACCTCCTTCATATTTCTCCACAACAGACGTAATGAAGGGAAAAAGATTTACAAAGTTTAGGAAATCACTTGCCTCAATTAAATCAAATAGTCAATCTAAGACTTGGTTCTTCTCCTTATGAACAATACCAAAATCTCACAATCTATTTCAATCACGTAATAACAATAAGATTTTGGAAATAACAAGCCAACTCATGTATTTAGACAAATGAATCAATCAACTCAAAAAATCAATTCTGAAATTAAGGTTCCAATTCAAAAATATTTACTTGAAAACATTACCCGATGCATTTAGAACTCATTGGTGAAAATTATTTCTAAGGAGTTAAAATCAGATCATAATAACCATTTTAATAAGTTCTTGGGTTCTTGAAGTTAAACCCAGACTTTTCGATTCAAAACATTGATTTGAGCACTTAAATTCATAAATAAAAATGGATAAACGAGATTTAAGGTTAGAAATTATTACCCATAAATTTATTCTCAAAAATCATGTTCAAATCACCACAAAAAAAACCCCCTAAACTTAAAATGGTGAAATAGGGTTGAAACACCAATTTTTTGGAGAACATTTTGTTTAGGGTTCCTCTGCGTACGCAGACCCCTGTCTACGAACGCGAATGAAGAGGTCACAAATGAGCTCTGTGAACGCGCCCTCAACTCAATGAATGTGGAGGTCAATTCATTGACCACCTGCAAATGCGGTCACCCCTCCGCGTTCACAGAGGGTTGGCTTTAGCAACACAAAATAGCTAATCCGTTAAACTCAAATTCATCGATCGGACCCTCAGATTTGTTCGAAACCCTGTACACACAAACCATATATGAAAATTGATTATACTCGACTTTCCTGATTAAATGGAATCATAAAAACTTGAAGGAATTCTGTTCCAACACGCGAAACTCAAAAAGACACCAGAAACCACTTTTTTGAAACTTGAGCCTTTCAAAATCCAAAAATCTCAATATTCACAACTTTAAATTTAAAATATGAAAACCAATTTTAATAGTTATTCAAAAATGACTCAGGGCCAATATTGGAAGGTAAGTTGGTAATTTTATATAAATTTCAAAAAATGATTAATCGCGTCATTACAATATCGACATCTTAAAACCATGTTCGTCTTCGAACTTAAAGGAAAAGAAAGTATCGAGAGCCTAATAAGATGAGGATATTTGGCACGTATATCAAAATTTGTCTCCCAAGTTGCCTCACCTATAGATTGGTGCTTCCGTTGCACCTTTAGTAAAGCAATCTCCTCGGTCCTAAGCTTTCAAACCTGTCTCTCCAAGATGGCTATAGGCTACTCCTCAAAAGGCAATTATGGAACCAACACAACTTAATCACGAGAAAGAACATGAGACTCATTTGGTGTGTACTTCCGAAGCATGGAGAATGAAACACATAATGCTCAGCTAACAAGCAAGGTGGAAAGGACAACTAATAGGCCACCTCTCCCCACTTGGCTCAAAATCTTAAAAGGTCTAATGAATCTAGGGCTAAGATTGCCCTTCTTTTCGAACCCCATCAGACACTTCATTGGTAAAACTTGGAGCCAAACATGATCACCCTCCTTAAACACTAGGGCTCGAGCTCTCTGGTATGAATAACTCTTCTGTCAACTCTGAGTTGTCAACAGTCTATCCAAAATCATACGGACCTACTCCATCACATCTCTAATATGTCTTTATCAGGAAAGTCCATCTCAACCGAATCAAACCACCTGATTGGAGATCTACACTACTTGCCATACTACGCCTCAAATATATCCAAATACTATATTGATAACTGTTGTTATAGAAAAACTCTACGAAGGGAAAAAGTTGATCCCATCTAGCACTAAAATAAATCACACAAGCTCGAAGTCTATCCTCCAACACATGAATCCTCCACCCAGATTGACCATCTATCTTAGAGTGGAACGTTGTACTCATATCTAACCGAGTAACCAAACCAAGCTATAAAGCCTTGCAAAAATGGAAAGTAAACAAAGAACCTCGATCTGAGACAATGGAAATAGGGACTCCATGTAGTCACACAACATGAGTGATATGAAGCTAGGTTAACTTCTTTGTCATATACTTCACCCGAACTGGGATGAAATGATCAGATTTGGTAAGCTTGTCAATAACAACCAAAATAGAATCATAATGTCATGACCTTGACCATCGTGATTGGCACCCACACTAACCCTACACTAGAAGAACCATTACTATAACCCAAGCTAGACAACTTAATCAAATACTATGCATTTAAAGATATAGAAGCAAATTTAAATGACAATAAAAATGGAGTCCCCATACACTCCAAAGGTTTAAACAAATAACTAACCGAACTAATGTGGAAAAACAACCCCTATAACCTAAAAGTAAATGTACCAAAACTCTACTAAAGACAAGTCTAAGAACAAGAGGTACAACCCCGAAACTAAACAACACCTTAAACAAATAGTCTAAGTCCGAAAAGAGTGGACTTAAACAAGAAAGATCCATGGTAGCGTGAAAGAATTGGCACACCCTTGAATCCGGTCACGCTCAATAGTCACCTAACTGAGGTTTATCAATAGCCACATGAAGATGCCATGTACTCAACAAAGAAAGAGCAAGTGCAGTATCAGTACACAACCACAGTGTACTATTAGATCACGTGGCTATCCCAATAGGTGAAACATATGCAAGTAACCACAATCATTATAAAACAAGCATATACCGAACATATATAATATTAGTCAACTATTATGAACAACGAATAGTTTCACGATTCTCACATATCACAGTTATATCAATTTAGAGCAACATATAGTCTTCTAATATCAATCATCATTAGATATGAATGTAATAATCACAAGTTGGCTAAACAACACAATTCAATGGTCCTCTCACGGAATCCAATTCAATAGTTCTCTCATTGAACCCAAACCCAAACTGTTAGCATATCGGTTCGTGGTACCCGATCCAAGTTAGTGTGCTGGAATGTGGCAGCCGATCCCATGTTTATACCGGAACATGGCAACCGATCACATATTTATGACGAAACATGGCAACCGATCCCATATTTATGCCGAAACGTGGCAACCGATCCCAGTTAGTGTTTCGAATCATGACACCCGCCCATTTAACAAACCACAATAACAATCACAATGTATATTCTCAGAATCATACAACAAGAGGTGATTCATGGCATACAATTATTCAATTATCCTCATTTACGATTAGGGTGATCAATAATGCAACATTCACATACATACATGCATTATAACGAAGCAATTACAAACATATATCACACTAACATGAAATCACAACCATCACCTAGCTCGAAACAAGCTTGAAACCCTAAGAAACTTGATCCTTCCCTTTCCAGATTCGTTCCGCTTGTTCTTGGTCTACAAACAATCAATATAATTCGGGAATCAATAAACTATCACTAATTACCTGACTTACTAATAATTCTATGAACTCTAGATCAAACCCATGATCCCAATTATCCAAATTAGGTTGTTTCCACCATAGAATCTAGAACAAAACCCTCCCCCATAAATATTCACCCATTCTATTAGGTTCTACGGATCAAAAAATAGATTCGGGCAGTGAAAAGCTTACCTATAGCCTCAAGAATGGTGAAAAATGAATAGAAGTCGCCTGGGGTTCGTTCCTTAGCTCTAAAAATTAAAAAGTGCATAATAATATCGTTTAGGGATTTATTAACAACCTTGAGTCTCATCGACCTCGGTACAGCGACCCTCACCTCGCTGTAGCGGCCCCGCCAGATTGGCAAAAACTCCCATCAAAGTGGCTTGCACGAACCAGCGAGCTATTTTAATAAATATCAGACCCTCATTTCATAACACACCTTTAACCAACGACGCTTAGAAAATACCGTTCACGCTAAGATCGATTCTAGGAGTTCTACTCACTCGAATTCAATTCTGTAAAGTCGTACGGATTGCTTAACGACTTATCTAATTACTCATGTAATCAAAATAATAAATAAGTCACCCGATTGTTACCAGATTTCCCTACACCTCAGGGACTCCAATTTTGTCCAATTCTAGACTAGACTAGCAAATCCCAAGCTATTACCAAAAAGTTTTCTGACCCCAATTCTTTCCCCATTGGCTTTTCCCTAACGACGAAATCAGGTCGTTACAGTAGATACCAATTTACCCATCACTCGTCCCCGAATGATCAACTAGGAAAGACTGGTTAAAGTAAGGGTAGAGTAGTATCTGAATCGTCAAATTATTGGGGATACTTGTCTCGCATGCCCTTCTTACCGAATCTCATTACCCCCTAAGGGTTTCACATCTCCAACCTCAAACCAACCAATTGAATACCTAAACATACTCCCTTACAATGCCTCAATGAAGTCATCTCAATACTCGAGTGATAAATATTGTTGTATGTAAACTTAACTAACAATAAAAATGATTCCCAACAACCACCAAAGTTGATCGTACACACGTCTACAACATGTTACCAAGGACTTGACACAATCATCCGGATGAATCCTTTAGCACTTGAGAATGAGAAAATTCCAAGTTAATACTCGATACAAATAGAAGTGAACCTGACCCAACCAACACACACTCATAATACCCAAACAATCATAGTTCTTAACAATATCTCTATCCCACAACATAAATTCCCATGAGCTTAAGTTATAACAAATTTGATCTTTAGAATTCAGATACTCATCAAGGGATATGTCCAAGCATACACCCCTCCAACAACACTATCGAAATGCTAGATTTAGTAATTGTAGATTATCTCTTAAGAATAGTAGAATTGAGCCTAATGATCCCCACATTCAACCACACATAATCGATACATGACCTCGACAACTAGAGGAATATCAAGATTGTCGGGCAACCACAAATAGGCATGGTAGCTCTTCTATAAATTCACATAAGCAAGGTGGTACATGTAGAACCACTAAAATACTTTAACAACTCCAAGACAACACCAATTATGTCATTCGAAATAACCAAATCTTCCCAATTTTCCCACTCAACCAAGGGAACATCGCAGGATCTGGTACCCCTGATCCACCACTAGGGATCCACCCACAAAAGTGAAAACACACTAGAGCATAGCTAGTGAATCATACTCACAATACTGACAACCATCATAAACACTCCGAACATTTACCTTAACACTTTTAAATGAAACATTCCTTAGGTACATTAACAATCACTAGTAGTAAACTTACGACTCAACCCAGGTGTAAGTCCTTTCAAATGCTCAATACCGGATACAATTGATCATTTCTCAGCTTGACAATTCATACCTTGACAAAATACATCACCATGAATGTAGACTCACAATGAAAAATCTGAATTGTAATTTCCACCGTATAACACAATCCCTTGCTCTATCAACATTAGCTTGTACCTTGATTTTTTTTATGAAATCATGGATCTCCGTTTATCATCGATCGAATCTCCATCGATCTTACAATATCTTCCGCCAACAATTCAATCGTACTCATTACTAGACTAAAAAACAAACCCAAGTACTTATCATCACACTAAAGCTAATGTTTGCACACTCCTTTCTTAAGTACTGTTCAATAGTCTTTGACCAACCTGATGGATCTGTGACATTATTACCATAGCCATAACAAAAAGAATGAAATCACGCATCTCTGAACCCAATTATCTACCTTTCTAAAGATATCTCTTTAGCCTTTGCAATCAAATAAAATATTCTTGCTCTAGCTTCTCTCTAAAGGTTGTACTACATTCTACTATATTTTCCTTAATTATAACTATAGCTCTTTAACATTCTATTCGAGTGGTATCCTACCATCTCTTATTACTTTCCATACAACTACGTTACTTACCAAATATTAGAAAACCACAACCTTAGGTACTCGCAAGTCGTAATTACTATACAAGGATTCGCTTAACCAACAATCTTATTATATAGTTGCATCCCATCACAATCCATTGCGAACTCTTATTATCATTACGCTCAGTCAACCCTGACTATCACTATGAAGTCAACCTTTTCATCAACATGATACCTAATACTCAGGTATACTCATCAAATTTAAAGGACTAACCCTATCTTGGTACTCATTTTCTTACTAAAATCATCAATTTGCTTCACCCAGGTATACTCAATGGAACTTTATTTATCAATAAGCTTGTCATTTCGGTATTAATCCACTCCCTTATAGATTAATATAAAATCATCAGTCCTCATACTACCCTCATACTACCCTCCTTCTTATTATCAAACAAGACAGGAGCACCCCACTTGGAAACACTAGGATGAATGAACCCTTTATCAAGAAGCTCTTGGATTTCAACCTTAAACTCTCTTAATTCAGCTTGAGCCATACCATACGGAGGGATGGAAATGGGGCGAATGCCAGTTTCCGAGTCAATACAGAAATCTAAATCTCTATCCAGAGGCATACCAGACGAATATGTAGGAAACATTTCTCTAAATGCTGACACCACATGAAATAGACTCAATAGAGGGAGACTCAACCTTAGCATCCTGAATGTGAGCCAATTATGCCGAACAATCCTGTCCCACCAGTTTCCTATCCTGAATTGAGGATATGATCTTAGCTAGCTTAGGCTTATACACCCCTTCCAGCTCTAATTTTTCTCTACCGGGGATCTCTAAAGTTACCGACTTAGTATTACAATGAAGCCCGGTATAATAGGGGGACAACCCAGTTATGCCTAAGATTATATCAAGTCAGTCATATCCAGCATAACCTAATCAACCCAAATCTAAAAATCCATAACCACAACAGGACAACACGATACACATGGGTGACTATGACTAACTCTTCAACTAGGGTAGAAACATGGATGGGGGCATCAAGTATATAACAAACCACATCAAATCTCAAGGAAATTGAACTGACACATTAGAATAAGTAGAACTCGGATCAAATAAAACAATAGCCATTCGGGAACAGACAAGAGTAGCTCTTGTCACCACTGCACTACACCCTCAAACTCGGTCTTACCTGGAAAAACATAAAACTGAGCCCTGTCCTTTTGACGGGCAACTTCTTTGCCTGGCTACACTACTCCTCTACCTGCATTACCATTTTTTTGGCCTCCAAGATCTGGCTGATTTCCTTCTCATATGCTCAGGTTCTTCATAATTTTAACACACTTTATAACTTATATTCGATTGCTGAACACTAAATTAGAACGCAGGGGTTAGTTTGTATATGATTCAGGGTCCATAATTATGGCTAAAGGAAATTATGAGAGACAGGGCTGAGATTCTGTCTCGCCCTGTCTCTCTCTGGCTGGAGAAATCTTGCACAGGCGGTCTTGCGCTGGAGAGATTATCCGGCCAAAGCGGTGTCACGACCCGAGATCACCACCTAGTCGTAACACGGCGTACTCGACCCCGAAGGGGTCTAATACAAGTCACTTAGCATTCATAACATTCGACATACAGAAAGAGTGCGGAATTAAAATTTATTTAAAACCAAACTATCAAAATCTCACTTATAAAGCAGCGGAATACTAAGTTTCATATGGCCATCTTAGACAAACTTTAACAAGATAGGGTCACGACCCGTTACAATCGAAGTATGGACAAAAGTCTTCAAACATAAAAAAAACTAGAAAAATAAAGTTCTTGTCCTCAACATATGAGGACATACCAAAAGAGATCTTGAGAGAACTCTAATCCCAAGCTTCACTATGAAGAATCAAATCGAGTGCCAATCCCTACACTTCATAAGAGTAAAGAAATATGGGTTAGCACACATAAATGTACTAAGTATGATGACCATGCAAAAACATGCTTTGAAAGGGACATTTTGTTGAAAGCCATGCTTTATGCCATTTTTTGGAAAACATCATGAACATTGATCCAAGAAAGGCATAATATAAGTCACAACCAACATACAAGTTACCGTTTCACATTAGAACAAGATCACATATAACCCTTTACCTTTACCTTGAGCCTCCACCTCAAGTAACCGGCAAGCTATGCCTTGTGCAATGTATGGGTAGCATCCCATGCCACCACTCACACTAAGGCACCACCTTAAGATTACCAAAAGTGAACTTACCATTCATCCTTTCCACCTTTACACAATAAAGCATTTAAGAGACACAAAAATCATATGAATCACATCTTCACATTAAGACCATCATCTAAGACAACTCTAAGTCATACTTGTGTAATGTGCAAGTAGCATCCCATACTACTACTCACACTAAGTACTCCTTTGAAGTCACCTTAGACAAGGCACATTCATATACAATAGACATGACAACGAAGTAACTCATAATACAATCCAAGTATAGCATGCATCTTAACATTTAAGCATTTAAGCCAACATTCTTCATTAGGTTCATTTAGGAGACATTCATGCATTTAGAGGACTTTCATACATTTAGTCATTAAGACTTAGATAACTCACTATAGCCCTTTCAAAGCCTACTCATGCAATGTATAGATAGCATCCCATACTATTACATACACTTTGTAGTACCTATCAAGAAACTAGATTGCACATCTCACATGAAGGGAATAAGCATTTAACCGACATAGACCATGAGAGCTACATCATGGAATCCGATGTACTTTCCCACATCATTAGGGTTGGTCTACTTCCCTAAGGTAAACCGGTTAACATTAGCTCGGATGGAATCCGCTAGCTAATATCCTATGGGGGCACATAGTTATGGGATAGGAAGATGTTCATTGGAACTCTAACCTAACATAGGGAGAGTTTCCATCTAACCTTATCCACTTGGTGCTTAGCCTACATTCCCATAGATTATTTCATTCACTTTATATAAGTGTATTGGGGAGGAATGTCATAGCCCTATCGACCCATGATACATCATTACCAAGGAAGGAATGCTATAAGCTTATCGATCCATGGTGCATTCAATGATAGCTCTAGGGTTCATATGAAAGGAATGCTATAAGCCTATCGATTCATGGTCCCTCATTACATTCCTATACTCATGAAAGGAATGCCACTAGCCTATCGATTCATAGTACATTGACTCATTAAGAAAGGAATGCCTCTAGCCTATCGATTCTAGAGTCTTCATTACATTAGATCATTTACGAAAAGAATGCATAAAGACTATTGATTCATAGTCATTAAGTTAAGACACATTCATCACTCATATATGAAAGGATGCCATAGCCTGTCAATTCATATTCATCAAGTCAAGACACATTCATTATATAAGAAAAGGATGCACAATGCGTACCAATTCTAGATTCAACATACACATTATAGGAACCCTTCAAATTCCATCATTTTCATTCATGAGTGTCAAATTGAGAAATAACCTTTCAATACTAACACAAATACATTGAATACAAGATCATCATTCTATCATTGAATCACATGTAATTCCTTCACATCATACAACATCATGATAATACTTCAATTCATAACACTATGCCTTCAAGGCCATGATCACAATGTACATAGTAAGTAAACACCTCCACCTTTCAAGTGGATAAACAATTCAAGCACAATTCTATATTAAAACATTCGACATTAAAACATTCTACCGAGAGCACCCCCTAGTCGTAACACGGCATACTAGACCCCGAAAGGGTCTAATACAAGCCTCTTAGCATTACTAACATTCGACATATAGAAATAGTGCGGAATTAAAATTTATATAAAACCAAACTATCAAAATCTCATTTATAAAGCAGCGGAATACTAAGTTTCACATGGCCATCTTAGACAAACTTTAACAAGATAGGGTCACGGCCCTTTACAATCGAAGTATAGACAAAAGTCATAAAACATAAAAAAAATTAGAAACATAAAGTACGTGTCCTCGACATATGAGGACATACCAAAAGAGATCTTGAGAGAACTCTACTCCTAAGCTTCACTATGGAGAATCAAATCGAGTGTCAATCCCTACACTTCATAAGAGTAAAGAAATATGGGTTAGCACACAGAAATGTACTAAGTATGATGACCATGCAAAAATATGCTTTAAAAGGGGTATTTTGTTGAAAGCCATGCTTTATGCCATATTTGTAAAACTTCATGAACATTGATACAAGAGAGGCACAATATAAGTCACAACAAACATACAAGTCACCATTTCACATTAGAACAAGATAACATATAACCCTTTACCTTTACCTTGCGCCTTCACCTCAAGTAACCCTCAAGCTATGCCTTGTGCACTGTATTGGTAGCGTCTCATACCACCACCTACACTAACACACCACCTTAAGGTTACCAGAAGTGAACTTACCTTTCATCCTTTACACCTTTACACAATAAAGCATTTAAGAGACACAAACATCACATGAATCACATCATCACATTAAGACCAACATATAAGACAACTATAAGTCATACTTGTGCAATGTGCAAGTAGCATCCCATAATACTACTCACACTAAGTTCTCCTTTGAAGTCACCCTAGACAAGGCACATTCAAATACAATAGACATGACAAGGAAGTAACTCATAATACAATCCAAGTATAGCATGCATCTTTACATTTAAGCATTTAAGTCAACATTCTTCATTAGGTTCATTTAGGACAGATTCATGCATTTAGAGGACTTTCATACATTTAGTCATTAAGACTTAGAGAACTCACTATAGCCCTTTAAAAGCCTACTCACGTAATGTATAGATAGCATCCCATACTACTACATACACTTTGTAGTACCTATCAAGAAACTAGAGTGCACATTTCACATGATGGGAATACGTGTTTAACCGACATAGACCATGAGAGTAAGATCATGATATCCGATGTACTGTCCCACATGGTAAGGGTTGGTCTACTTGCCTAAGGTAAACCGGTTAACATTAGCTCAGATGGAATCCGCTAGCTAATATCCTATGTGGGCACATAGTTATGGGATAGGAAGATGTTCATTGGAACTCTAACCTAACATAGGGAGAGTTTCCATCTAACCTTATCCACTCGATGCTTAGCCTATATTCCTATAGATTATTTCATTCACTTTATATTAGTGTATTGGGGAGGAATGCCATAGGCCTATCGACCCATGATACATCATTACCAAGGAAGGAATGCCATAACCCTATCAATCCATGGTGCATTCAAGGATAGCTCTAGGGTCCATATTAAAGAAATGCTATAAGCCTATCGATACAAGGTCCCTCATTACATTCTTATACTCATGAAAGGAATGCCACTAGCCTATTGATTCATGGTACACTGACTCATCAAGAAAGGAATGCCACTAGCCTATCGATTCTAGAGTCTTCATTACATTAGATCATTTATGAAAAGAATGCATAAAGCCTATCAATTCATAGTCATCAAGTCAAGACACATTCATTACTCATATATGAAAGGAATGCCATAGCCTATCGATTCATATTCATCTAGTCAAGACAAATTAATTATATAAGAAAATGATGCATAATGCCTACCAATTCTAGAATCAACAATCACATTATAGGAACCCTTCACATTCCATCATTTTCATTCATGAGTGTCAAATTGAGAAATAGCCTTTTAATACTAACACAAATACATTGAATACAAGATCGTCATTCTATCATTGAATCACATATAAAATCTTCACATTATACAACATCATGATAATACTTCAATTAATCACACTATTCCATCAAGGCCATGATCACAATGTACATAGTAAGTAAACACCTCCACCTTTCAAGTGGATCAACAATTCAAGCACAATTCTACATTAACATGAAATTAGGTCAAACTTTCCCTTTCAAGGCTATGATGACAATTCCTCAATTCACCATAATTAAACATAGATGAAGATACAAATCAATAATCTAAATCAATCTAGGCATAACAACATTCATTCATAATCAACAAACCCACTTCATAAGGCACAATTTAGAAACTGAGAGAAATCATCGGCTCATAGAATATTTTCATCTTAAATCATCAATTAAACATCAATATAATCATAGTTTATCAATTTAAAATATTTGATGCAAGAACCCATGATATTGAGTAAAACCTAGGGTTTTTTCATGAAACTTGAAAACTTTGAAAACTTCTTTGAAATTGAGTCTAGGGTGAAAACTAACCCTAGATGAACGATCACCATACCTTATTATATGAATCCCCATGAAAATTGAAGAAGAAACACCTTGAAATCCCCAACCCTAGCTTGATCTTGACCTTGATCAACAATGGAGTTTCTAGAGAGAACTTTTTAGGAGGGAAAGGTTTTGATTTGAGAAATGAAATCTAAATGAGTGTTTTAATGTTTTAATACTCTTAAAATACCCTAAAACACTTGAAATAACCTTCCACATACTAATTAGGACTTGGAGTGAATTTACTAATTCACCCCTACATGGCCGTGTCTTGACAGCATTGCAGGTGCCAATCGACAGCTCCCCATCCATGGACCGTGGATGGGTTGACGCCAAGTACTGGTGGTCCGTCATTTGGATCAGAGGCTGGCCATTTGAGTCCCTGACCTACGTAGGCCATCCACGGGCCGTGGATGGACCTACGAGGCGTGGACCCCTTTTGTAGGTCACCCCATTTTGGGCAGCCTCATGGTTTCCTTGGGGTCTTAGGGTCTAGACTTAGGGTCCTCCTCAAGGACCCTTAGGGTGGTCCTTGGGAAGTCGTACCTTGAAATTTAACCTTTAAACACCTCAACCATGCCTCGGGACAACATTAAACAACTTCAAAGCTAAAGACAAACACAAATGCACACACGTTAGGCTCTTGTTTCACTAGTTCGTTTTTAGGGTCTTTACAAGTGGCTTTGACGGAAACAGAACCCAGGAATAATTTTTTCTGGGGTTTTTCTCTTTCTAAATCCACAAAAGTTCCCAGCTTTACTTAGCAATTCTAGAATAATTTTCCTAGCCAGGATAATCATTAGCTACCCCGAGTCAATCTAAACGATACGCCGCCCAACTCATTCTCATTAATTGAACACCACAAGTTTCACGATACCCAAGCATTTACAACCGGCATAATTTAACAACTAGGCCAACATGTTGCATATATCAAAGTTTAGACACCCTTTATTGTGCACCTAATCACATCATCCCATTCAAGCAATGACAACTTCACATTCACAGTTAATTCAGACAACAAGAAGCACGCATTCCCAGTTTCCAAGATACAATTCACCGACAAGTCCAAATTATTAGTTAGTTCGCTCCATGGATGACCATTCCTGATCATCCACGCAATTACACAACCCCTAGGCTAGATACCGATTGGAACCTCCTCAGTTCCAATTTACCTTGCTTGTGTTCCTTCAGTCGTGACCACGACGTCTAGTTCACTTTGTTGAGATACCAATTGAAATTGGGAGATACCAATTGGACTCAACTCATACCACAAGCGACAATACTAGCTAGCGAGCCCCACAAAACTTCTAATTTCAATCATAGAACTTGGTCGAACCCAATTCTTAACCGCCTCAATCTTTAACTGATGGTAACCAGACCTTAAATCAATCTTAGAGAAAACCGATGCACCTTGCAATTGGTTAAAAAGGTCATCTTTCCGAGGCAATGGATACTTGTCCTGAATGGTGCCCCTATTCAACTGTCGATAGTCTATACACATCCTCTCTTGCTAGTGATGGTGTTACCACTTTTGTTGCTCTAGCTCGAACCATAAACTGAAAGAGAAAAGATACCAATTGGTATCACCCAGATACCAATTGGATTCAAGTGATAGCCAATGGACTTAAATAATCTGAGTCCGGAAAGAATGGACGTAAACAAGAAAGATCCATGGCAGCCATAAAGAATTGGCTCACCCCTGAATCTGGTCACGCTCAATAGTCACCTAGCTGAGGTCTATCAATAGCCACCTGAAGATGCCCTGTACACAACAAAGAAAGAGCAAGTGCAGTATCAGTACACAACCACAGTGTACTGGTAGGATCACGCGGCTATCCCAATAGGTGAAACATATGCAAGTAACCACAATCATTATAAAAGAAGCATATACCAAACATATATAATATTAGTCAACTATTACGAACAACAAGCAGTTTCACGATTCTCACATATCACAGTTATATCAATTTAGAGCAACATACAGTCTTCCAATATCAATCATCATTAGATATGAACATAATCATCACAAGTAGATACACAACACAATTCAATGGTCCTCTCACGGAACCCAATTCAATAGTCCTCTCATGGAACCCAAACCTAAACTGTTAGTATACCGGTTCGTGGTACCCGATCCAAGTTAGTGTGCCGGAACATGGCAGTTGATCCCGTTTTTATGTCGGAAGGTGGCAATCGATCCCATGCTTATGCCGGAACGTGGCAACGGATCCCATATTTATGCCGGAAAGTTGCAACCAATCCAGTTAGTGTGTCGGATCGTGACACCCTCCCATTCAACAAACCACAATCACACTCACAATGTATATTCTCACAATCATACAACAAGAGGTGATTTATGCCATATAATTATTCAATTAAAGTAATTTACGATTAGGGTGATCAATAATGCAACATTCACATACATACATGCATTATAATGAAGCAATTACAAACATATATCACACTAACATGAAAACATAACCATCACCTACCTCAAAACAAGCTATAAACCCTAAGAAACTTGATCCTTCCATTTCCGGATTTGTTCCGCTTGTTCTTGGTCTACAAACAATCAATATAATATGGGAATCAATAAACAATCACTAATTACCCAAATTACTAACAATTCTATGAACCCTAGATCAAATTTGCCCATTCTATTATGTTCTACGGATTGAAAAATTGATTCGGGGAGTGAAAACCTTACCTTCAGCCTCAAGAATGGTGAAAAATGAGTAGGAGTTGCCTGGGGTTCGTTCCATAGAACTAAAAATGGAAAAGTTTATAATAGGGTCGTTTAGGGGTTTATTAACGACCTTGAGTTGCGTCGAGCCCGCCACAACAACCCTGTACCCGCTGTAGCAGCCCCACCAGAGCAGCAAAAAGTCCCGCCAAGGCGGCTTGCACGAACTAGTGAGCTATTTTAATAATTCTCAGACCGCCATTTCACAACACACCTTTAACCAACGATGCTCAGTAAATACCGTTCACGCTAAGATCGACTCCAGGAGTACTATTCACCCGAATTCAATTACGTAAAGTCGTACAGATTCCTTAATGACTTATCTAACTACTCATACAATAAAAATAATTAAAAGTCACCCGATTGTTACCAGATTTCCCTACACCTCAAGGACTTTGATTTTGTCCAATTTTGGACTAGGCTAGGAAATCCCAAGCTACTACCAAAAAGTTTTCTGACCCCAATTCTTTCCCTATTGACTTTTCTCTAACGATAGAATCAGGTCGTTACACATAACCACCGATGGTTGTAGGTCGACCCATAACAAAGTCGATAGTGATCTGTTCCCACTTCCATGTAGGAATAGGCATCCTATGAGATATAACCCTCGGCCACCGGTGCTCACATTTCACCTATTGGTATGTCAAGTACATAGAAAACAAAATCTACAATATCCCTCTTCATGCCACACCACGAATAGTGTAAGTTGATTTCATGATACTTCTTTGTTGCTCCCGAATGAAAAGAATATCAAGAACAATGGGCCTCCCAAGAATTAATCTAATCAACTCACTTGTATTGGGAACATAAATCCTACTTC
>JAJOOF010063521.1:0-48491 GCA_029582545.1 Solanum lignicaule | reverse complement strand
ATTGACTCATATATTGCTAATTATTGCTTGTGGTGTTGAAAGATCAAATAGATATATTAATTGTTGTTTGGGTTGTTGATAGAAAGTTATAGATTTCAATAAAAATTAATTGAATTATGTGAATTAATTCTATGATAAAATTGATTTTTTTGCAGAAATTTATCTTTGTAAATTGAGATGGATAAGTATGTCACAAAGTCGAAAATTGGGCATCCAAGTTCTAGCTCTACTCATCCATCTACCGCTTCAACCATAGCTCCGAAAATTCAAAGGAAAACATTTATTTCAGATGTTGATTTATAACTAGTGGTTGTTTTTGATGATGATAATATTAATCGTTGCTTTATTTTTTTTACTTTTTTTTATTAAAGAGTTTGAGTTAGTATACGTTTACTTTTTTTATTAAAGAGTTTGAGTTAGTATACGTTTACTTTTTTTTATTAAAGAGTTTGAGTTAGTATACGCTTACACTATGTGATTGCTAACATGTTTATGTTAAAGGAAGTGAGCACCCACAACCTTTAGATCCTGGATCCGCCACTGGGTCAAGTCCTCGGTCAACCGAAATTGCGTCGTGTCTTGACTAATCACCTCTCCCCAATACTTCCTCAGCTTGCCTCTATCTCTCGTGAAACTATTCATAGTCAACCTCTCACACCTTCATACTACTGATGCATCTCTTCTTCACTTTGTTCGAACCATCTCAATTTTACTTCCCGCATCTTGTCCTCAATCGAGGTCACTCCCATCTTGCTCCGGATATCATCATTTCTAATGGTATCTAAGTTTTCTAAGTTTCATATTCTTTCTATTTACTAATTAGTGAGGTAGGTCTTTTCTGAATTTTCATTGATGACCACATCTAAAAAAGAAGTTTTAAAATGCTAGTGGTCAATAATCATATCAATTTAATTTTTAATATGAACTTCCATAGCATCATCTGATTTTAATAAATTGAAGTTGACTAAAATTAAACTCTACGTACAATAATATTATTGCTTATCAGGACAAATTAACTACAACTTTTTGTGAAATTGACAGGATATTTAATTTAAAGATCCTTGTTGATTATCATTATTTTTTTTATAAAAAACTCAAAGTAATAAAATATGTAATCAAATAGTACTTGCTAATTATGAATAGAAGCATATTCTATGAACCAAACATAAAGAAATTAAAAATAGACTAATGGTATTATTATTTTTTCCTACAATAAATTGTGTGGTCAAATATTTATAATGCCACCTTTGATTTGAATGCATCCAATTTTTTTAGTTTAGGACCATTATATATTTGAAAGCATCAAACAGAAGGATAGCGTTAACTTGTTATTTTCTTACCTTGTCTTTTGAAAAAAAAATAGTTATTGTCGTGGAATTTTAAAAGTTCGAATATTTGAAATTTGGCATGTCAAACAAAAGTGTAAATAAACTTAGGTTGTAGAAATAGCGTTAACTCTCCATTTTTCAGTTTTATCTTTAAAAAAATAATCATTGTTATGGAGTTTCAATTTTTACGCGAAATTCCATGACAGTATCCTGTTATTTCACTTGTTGAATTTGAAACTCAAATAATATTGTCTATTTTTCAATTGCAAAATATGACTATTTGTGAATTTTATCTATTTGGGCTTATGTACAAACTCATGATTTGACTTTAGATGGCCCATCAGATTCAATAATTGGGCTGCTATGGGTGGGCTTATATTCTATTTTGGAAAAATATTACATAAATATGCAATTTAAGATATCATAATCTCTAAAATTCTCTATCATTTAAAAATATTACAAAAATCGTCTCTCGGATACATCTCTATCCCCTCTTGAATACATCTCCCATTAAGTAATGTATCATTTGCAATGTATCAGACAGTCAAGGAATATATCTGAGAGCAATATAAATCCGTGATTTTTGTAATTGAGAGAAAGCTTTCAGGATAGAATGTATTAGCCTCTAAATGTATGAAATTTCTGTAAGTTATACTTCTATTTTTCCTTTCATTTACTATGATTGTCAGAGCCTAGAGGCGTAGCTAAGATTTCAATATTATAATTCTTAATTTTAGAACGACTTTAAATATTAATAATCGAATTCTAATTAAGAAAAAAATTATACTATTTGAACAAAAACTAATAAATGCAAAAGTGTCATTATATCCACTAATATTTACATTTACAAGGATATATAAGTGACAATATCAAAGAACATGATTATATATGACTATTAGATAGTCCCCTTTACTACTTTCCTCAACCTTTTTCCTTTTATATTGCTCATCATCATTTCTATTTTCATATTCACTTGAATCTAATTCTTTCTAATCATTTGTTTCATCTTTGTTTTTTTTTTATAAGAAAATGGTATTTATTTGGTATGTATATTCGTTAAAAGGGAAGTGCTAGTTTTCTATTGGAAATTCCTTCATTTAATAATTAGAGCTCTAACTTAATATCTCTTGTTAAGGATGAAGATGTTTTATTTGTCTAAGTTTATCGTTTGGTATAAGTACTAACCCTTCATTTCTACTCTTGCACAAAGTAAAAATATAGATTTGATGGATTTTAGCTAATAATTAGCCCATCATTTGTATATATTTATCATGGATAATTAATAACTAATTAACTTACTTGCCTTGGTTAGTGCATTTAATTATATACCCTAGTGACTAAACAATGACATAATTAATGCAAAATGGACCGGTACTCTTTCTTTTTTTTTGAAATGGTTCTTTCATCATGTATTATTCAGATCGAAAATGAGTACATCGGTAATGAGAGATGGAGGGTTAGTATCCCACTCCATCAAATCAGACATAGAAACAGATGCTCTAGCAAGACAATGAGCAACCTGATTCGCTGATTTCTTAACAACCAACAAAGAGAGAAAGGTAACTCTTTGATAAGAGTTTTACAATCAAAAACTAAAGAATCAACGTAAGAGTAATTCACCAAATTATCTTCCAGAGCTTGCTTCACAAGTAGATTATCAGTTTCCACAACCAATCTCGTTCTACTGAACCGTTCCTTTAGCCAACTAAGAGCCTCACGCACCCCTATGATCTCGGCCAACAACGGACTAGCCACACGGCCAGGAAATAAAGTTTTTCCCGCAATAAATTGACCCAAGTGATCACGTAGCACCATGCCTATCCCCGCCAAAGGACCGGTACTCTAATACAACTCATGATTAAAGTACTTTTGTTTAGTTTTCCACCACGGTTCAATATTTATATTAGAGCCAGATTAAATTCAGATCGCATATTGCAAGACTCATTTTTAGGGGCTGCGCTTGCTCCCAACATTTTTGTTTTTTCATTACTCGAGATTTCTGATTAAATGGATCTCAACCATCTCACCACAATCTATGTCAATTATATGATCAGAGAAATTAATTAACAATAATATGACCTTTGAAAATCTTTCATGGATCACATGGTTCTCAACCTTCATGAAAATCTTTCTGAAATATCAAATTCAAATTTCAGCTAAAAAAATATAACTTTTTTTTTCTAATTGTCCAAACTTAGATGAATAGAATTACTCAATACACGTATTAATAGACGATAACAACTACTCTATGAAATTAATTAAAACTACACATAAATTGACCTAAACATTAATGTTATATAGATACAGCGGATGACCTACATTCATATGTGGGGTGCATGTGCACCCGTTAACTTCGGGAAAAAATCATGTGTATATATGTATATCTATCTTGAGAAACTGACAAAAATTAGGAAATAACTAACAATGCACCCACGAGAAGTATAGGATTGCCCTTGTGCCATTGGTACAAGCTAGAGAAACTGCATGCGAGACCATGGTTAAATCCAGCTAGAATCCTATTTCTTTGTTTTTATTTTAAATTTATTAATGCACCCGAAACTTCAAATCCTGAGTTCGCCCCTTTAATAGATATAAATGTGCACATAAAAGAGACAACACAAGGTGATCATGTATGATGAAGGTTCCCCACCACCCCAATTTTTTTTCATAGTTGAAGACAGAAACAATAGCACATTCTATAGTGTAGGGCACAACAAGAGTGGGGAGGGGGAGGGGGGTAGGGGTCCAATTATTATTTTCAAGAAATTAAGATAGTGGCCGATCTAAAATAAACGCAACAGATTTATCTTAATTCATTTTATCTAATTTAAACCTCGTAAAACACATATACATACATGATTTTATAATAAATTATAGTTTAACCGAGGAACTTTGATTCGCCAGGCTAAGCAAATAAAGCCCAAAATTAACTATATATTATATGTAAGACATTTAAAATCGCAATCCAATTAAATTTTGAAATAATATACGCATGTATGCGATATAACTGAAAAGAAATATATATATTGCATTATATTTTTAAATTTTGAATCCGTCTTTAAAAAAAAAAAAAAAAAAAGACATTGGTCTCACAAATTCAAAGATATAGATTTTAATTTAAAACTATATTGTATAAATTTTATGAAAAATTACTCAAAGTGAGAAAATAATTATCACGTGTATGACAGTTCAGAGATTACAAAACTCCACGTGACAAAAGTCTTTGTCCATCTCAGCAAGTAGACCAAATTTGTGTACTGAAGATTTACAGGTTGGCCACATTAATTCAATTATTCAATAACTCTAAATAGTGTACTACGTACTCTTTCTCCGTTTCAATTTATTTATTTGATACTAAGTTAAAAAAAGTAAAGTAGACTTTTTGATCTTAATGGTCTTAAACTAATGATATATAAAATATATCAAAAATATCTTTTAATATTATAGTCTTAAACATGTCACGTGAAAAGTTATAATTAAAAAGTTATCAGAAAAAAAAGAGACGTTTTTTTAAAGGAACTAAAAGAATAAGTAAACCAAGCAAATTAAAACAGAGAACGTATTATTTTATATGAAGTTTGAAGACAGATTTATTGGTATTAACGGATAGGTATATTTGTCAAAAGGGTTAGTACTCCCTAGTCCAATATTAATTGTCATGTTTCGCATTTTAGTAGTCAAGTTATGTAAATTTTCACTAGCATTTTAAAATCAATTTTCATCAAATTGATATATGATTTTTTTTTTTTATAGTACTATAGTTTTAATATCTAAAAAAATTTAAATATAAAATATTGAGTTAATCTGATTCTATTTAAGTTCAAATATTAATTAAATTAACTTTTAAAAAAGGAAAAATACGCTAAGTAATTTAGGACAGAGGAAGTAGCACATATACCAAAAATTTATTTGTATTCGATTATTTTATAATGAATACAAGACACAAATCTTTTAAATACATGTATATTATTATTTAACTATATATGATTTAGTAATTTGTATTCACATTTTAATTGTGAATACAGAAGGACTAGTGACAAATAAATAGGAAGTGGTCCACTATCCAACATGTGTTTAATTTGGCTCATTCTTTTGTATCAACAAGAATTCTCTCACATGACGTCTTTTAACTTGGCGCCAATTTATATTTATGCTCTCTAAATTTTTACAAGTAGATATTTAAATTGATATAAAGTTAAATAAATAGACATAACTTTCATCGTGACATTTTACGTGTCAATTTACATCTTACATTGTGATTTATGTATATTATGCCACGTAGGACTCATGCATCTACTTGCTTAACTTCATACAAATTTAAGTGTTTACTTGTGTGCACCCAAAATTTAAGAACACAAATATAAAATGAGGTCAAATTAAATGACATATATATTATTACGCCTATTTACTAAATATATATAGTTATTCATTATATAACTAATATATTATCAATGATCTTACTTTATCTTCTAGAATTTGATTATTTTATAGTCTTTACTCTCTTATACGCTAATGTGACAAAAACATGACTACACTTTCTTTTAGGTGTGTGAGAATAAAAATAATTTTAAAAAATAACATTCAAATATATTATTTTTCAACTATTAATTGTTACATAGTCGTATACAATGGTTTTATCTATTCCAATTATGTAAATTTTACCTCATTTTTACATTTTCATTTTTTTTCTCTTTAAATGCAATGACTACTTGCTTGTTCCAAACTATTTATTTCAATTGTATATTTTTGTAAGGCCAATTTGTAAGAAAAAAACTAAACGTGACTCGAAATCTATCATTTTAGCTAAAGAAAATTAGTTTTATTTAAAATAATGAAGTAGCAATCGTGTGTATTTTTTTTTTCTAGGATGCAATAACTATTTATTTCAATTATGAAATATTTTTTTGGCCTTTTTAAGCCAAAAAATTTTTTAGAGAAATTTTCTTCACTTGGAAAATAATGCAAAAAGAACTTAGAGAATTTTTTCTGAATCAAATGGCAATGACTTTGCCTTCTGAGTAAACTGTCGATAGAATATTACAAAATTGGACCATACAAAATATTATTTTGATAGGCCAAATGATATCTCTTCTGTCCAACAATATTTGTCCACTATTTACTTTACACACTTCTTAAGAAACTATATATAGAAGAATAGTTTTACTATGTTACCCTTTGAATATAATAAATACAATGTCTTGAAAAATGTAATAGAATTAATGATAAGGATAAATTAGGAACTAAGTGTAAAATTGTCAATTGATTTCATAAAGTGGACAAATATTGTTGGACATCCCAAAATAGTATAGTGGATAACTATTGTTAGACGAATGAAATATTTTGTCTATTCTTTTTTGGTGAGTAAGAATTAATCAATTATTGTAAGAGAAGTTTTATTATGTTGTTAGACTTTTTTTTTAAATATCGTCTAGTATGTAATAAATTCTTCAAAAGTTGTGCATTTTCCCCCTTTTTTATCAAATATAAATACGAAAATAGTTTAAGATATCCGAGCAACGATATTTTCTTATATTATCAGATTAAGATAACCTACCATAATAAGCATATTGCTTTAGATACATAGTTACCCTAATTAAGGCAGTAAACATCCTCTTATAACCGACTAGAATATTGGCTATTTATAAAGTATAGAGTATTTCATATATTTGGGAGATAATTACATTTCGTTCCAGAAGTTTCTTTAATTACAAAAATTTTGGATGTTTTATTGCTCTCGAATACATTCCTTTGTTGTCTGATACGTACAAATGATACATTACTTAATGGGAGGACTGTAATCGAGAGGGGGATAGAAATGTGTATCCGAGAGGCGATGGATGTATTTGAGAGAAGATAGGGATGTACCCGAGAAGGAATTTTGTAACTTTTTTAAATGACAGAAAATTTTAGAAATTATGATATTTTAAGTTGTGCATTTATGTAATTTTTCCTTTTATAAAAAACACGAATTCACATAAACTCGATAGCTAACATTTAAATCATATATACATATTCAAATCTTATATTAACTTGATGTCATTGTAATAATCACATACTTTTAAATCCTACATCCGCTTCCTGAATTAATTAACTATTTGTTAATAAGAGTTTAATTTATTCTTAGACTTAATTAATATATAAAACTTGTCTAACTCTGCTAAACATGTATTCTACAAAAAATACGGCAGCATTCACTGTAATTCTATAATATTTTATTATTAAAATAAAAAAATTAAGTTGCTTCAAAACAAATCATTCTATGCTTAATTAGTGATTAATTAAATAAGATAATGATAATATTTTAAATACTTCTTACTTACTTGTACTATGCTAATTAATATTTTCACCTAACACAAAAAATAAGTACCACAGGCCAAAAAAGTCAGAGTTTGGGCATCAATATTTAATACTGACTCTTTAATATTATTAATTACTGGTATACTATATATTATATATACAATGAAATCCAGCTCTAAAATAACACTTACTAATCACTTTTCGACTTTATCTTTAAAAAGAATTATTATCGTGGAGTTTCAAGTTTTACGTGTAAAACTTTAAAATTATCCTTGAGTTTTACTTATGGTATTTGAAACTCCATACTAATAATAACCATTATTCAAATGTGATTATTTTGTTAATTTTGTCCACCTAATTCACATCACACGCTACATTCTTACAACTAAATCAAAGCAAATTTCTCTTAAATAATTGTTATCAAGGTCAAGTAATAGATTAATAAGTTTTTATGTAAAAAAAATAATAATTTCATGACTGGATTATTATAGTGGATAAAGTTTAGTGATTTAACATTATATTATAATAAATAAAGTTCAATTACTATAATAATCTGGTAAAAATATAGCTTTATGAGTTTATTTTTGCGACCATACGTGAAATTAAATGATAGTAGGATAAAATTATCAATTAAAGGTGATAAATTTAATATCTTTTAATGAGAAAAATAGGGACATTTGATCTCCTAAAAATTAGACCTTGTCTGCTAAAAAAATTGTGACGACATGATTTTCTTTTTTTGATTCTTTTTATTAAATTTTTATCAATTTATTTTTTATTAATAAGAAAAAAAAATTGACGTGACAATAGAAAAAAAAGTTTATTGGACCATTCAATATTGACGTGCATTATTTGTTGCAAAGAGCCAAATTTGAAAACTTCATCCATTTTGATAGTGATTTTGTGTTTTTCCCACTATCCTAATAGATGTAGAAATGAATTTAATTAATAAAGACCTATATTATAACATAAATATATATTATTAGGTTATCTAAAAGTAAATTACAAGAAACTTTTATGTATATATTGATACTACAATAATAACTATGTCTCAATTATATATATATGATTTTTTACTGATTATATTTTTTTTTATTTAAACTCAATTTATATCATCACTCATAACCTCATTTTAAGGGAATGTAAAACTTCCGAGACAACCTCCTTCCACTTAATTTTAGGTTTAACCTCGTTCTGTTTTAACATCTTCACTCGCCATAGCTTCACATCTGCAAATTTAACCAATAATTTTAAAAACAATCATTGTAATAGATATGTTATATAGCAAAGAAACTTTACTATTGGTATAAATATTCTTTAACCTATTAATGTATCTAAAATCTCAGCTAAAATAAGTTGATAATTTTAACAAAGTAAGGATTATCTTGGGCCACATAATTTATTTATTTTATTTTATTTTTAAAAAAAAAACAATAAAAAGTCATACGTTCATATAAATTTTGAACCAAACATTTCTTTGGAAAAAAATGAATATAGCCAAATTGGGAAATTGACACATTAAAGTGTTCATCAAGCAAAGTCTCTTAGGAAATTTTGAGGGAATTTTTGCCAATTAAAAGACCAATGAAACAAATTATATACAATTTAAATATTTAATGCATTAACTTCATTTTTTGGTCACTTAGATATTAGAAAAAATAATAATTTTAGTAATGATTTCTATTTTATGAGTATTAATTAAAAGATACATAGACCTCACCTCTCAATTCAATTCATTTTCCAACCCTTTCAACACATTCTTGATAGGACAGAAGCCTCACATCATAAATAAGATATTGAAAGTCTGGATCCCTTTAATTATTTATTTTTTAAAAAAGGTAAAATATTTTATCAAACATTTCACAAAAATAAAAATTAGAATTATATGTATAACTAAATATAACTAAAAGAAAATCAGTTTTGTAATCTTTTTTAACAACTTTCTCTAATTTTACTCTACTGATTTTGCCTAATATGTTGAGGTTATATCGCGAACAACCTTTTTATCCCATAAAATGTAGGAACAAGATTTCAAGTCAATGTCGACAAAGTCAAAAAAATTGTTAAAGTTGTTCAAGATTTAATATATACGTATGAAATTTTTTACCTACATATTTCATATATTTTCTATACAACATAATATAAATTTTCAACGGATAATGTTCAATTGCCCTTTTATACGTGGCTATACCATTGATCTGAACCTTACATATACATTATATTCTCTCGAGACTTCACTCGTGAGATTACACGACTGATTTTACCCCATCTTGAATTTGTCGGTACCTCAAAGCAAAGGAAAAAAAAGAACTTTCACTTCCAATATTTTATTTTGTTTTTCTCTTTTCTCCCAATTTATGATCATAAAGACAAAATAAAAAAACAATAAAATCAATCATTATTTTCATAAAGTTAAAATAAAATAAAATAAAAGGGAATATTATTATTAATATGAATTTTTTACACAACTATTTCATGCACAATATATAGAGAGAGAAAACAGAGCACATATATAGAGAGAGAAGCAGAGAACTACTGTGTGTGTGTGAAAATCTACCGGAAAAACACCATTAAAACCACTTCAGATCTACCGTATTCTCTTCTCCCAACCCATTAAATAATCAAATTAATCACTTTTCAATCTCAAAATCCTGAAATTTTAGAGAAAAAAATGATAAAAATTGCTCTGTTTTAACTCATTTTTATCAACATTCAATAGTCCGGAGTATTTTTCTATCGATTTTCGCTCAGTTTCTGTGTTTTACAGCGAGAAATTCGAACTGGGTATTGTTTATTTTGTTGAAATTGGTGGGGGATTTTGAGTTTTCATGGTGGTTTTAAGGTAGTGTGCACCGGAGCTCCGATAAGCGGAAGGGGAGAGCTCCGGCGAGAATTTTGAATTGGATTTTTTTTCTGTAATAAATGAGTTGAGATGAGGGTAAAAGTGTAAAAAAAATGTTTAAGTCGGCTAGATGGAGGAGCGAGAAGAACAAGATCAAAGTTGTATTCAAATTGCAGTTTCATGCAACTCAGGTAAAAAGTAATAGTGTGTGTATATAGATTGAATTTTTACTGTTTGTGTTGGTGTTTGGTAGTTGTAGTTTTTTTTTTCTTTTTGAAAGAGTAATTAGTGTTGAAAAATGTTGGAAATAGCAATCGGATGATTTGATTGATTAGGAAGAAGAAAGGTTAAAGTAAAAACTTGAAGCATATTAAATTTGATGATACAATTCATTTTTTCCAATTGATATAGTTTGTGTTAGGTCCAGACTCCACTTGTGGGATTACACGGAATATGTTGTTGTCTTTGTTATATACTAGGATGAGTGGGTTGACGTATCAGGTTTAATTTCTAGCGGAGTCAGAATTACTAGGTGATTTCTTTTCATTTTGTCTGCGGGAGTTATCTGGGACGTGTACTGGTGGGAGGTAGGAAGTAACTGGTGGAATTGGTTGAGGTGCGCGTTAGCTGAACTTGATGCTATGGTTATAGAAAAAAAAAATCTAGGATAGGAATTGCTTTTTTTATTGGGATTCAGGTGTTACATTGTGCATATCTTTGAATTTAGGCATGCGCTCTATAATTTGGCATTGGAAGATAAATTATTCAGTTTTGGAATGATATGGTGTGTTGTAGTACTGTTCTATTACTATCGGTTGTTTGTTGTATTACTTCTTTTTTCTGGACTGCTTTGGACTGTTTTTTTCTTGAGCTGAGGTTTAGCGGAAACAACTTCTTTGCTTCTGCGTACACTCTATCCTCCCCCGACCTCAATTCGTGCGACTACACTGGATATGTCGTTGTTTTTGTAGAATGAGATGGTGTCAATCAAGTAGAATGGATATAGAGGATTCACATAAACCATCCAATAATTTGGATTTGATACGTAATTGGTGATTGATTGATTGATCCCTCTGCATTTTCATGGGAAAAAAGCTGTTTTCTGCTTGCTTTCGATTTGTATCACTTCAAATCAGGCACTTTTTTTCGAGGCAATGGATAAAAAGTTTAATGTATCGCAGAAGAGCATTGTCTGCTAACTCATGAGTCAGTAGTCACTCTTTTGAGACAGTGATACTATCACGCCTCAATCCATCTTCTGTTTCTTGTTTGTTTTTCTATAGGGTAGTTGAAATACTGACATTCTTTCAAAACATAACGGATTAATTTGTATATGTGCCATAGGTAGCGGGGGATGCATTGATGATATCTGTAGTCCCTGCTGATGTGGGAAAGCCAACGTTAAAATTAGAGAAGGCACCGGTTCGTGATGGGAGCTGTTACTGGGAGAAAGCGGTTCTTGAAACTGTGAAGTTCATTCAAGAACCGAAGTCGGGGAAGATTCATGAAAAACTCTATTACTTCATCCTGGGAACTGTAAGCTGCATTTCGAGTCTAAGATTTTTATGCTGCATTGATCCCTTAGCAAGTGATTTACGTAATTTGTTTGGATGTATACTTTGTAGGGGTCTTTAAAATCCGGAGTTGCTGGAGAAGCTTTGATTGATTTCTCGAATTATGCTGAGGCGTCTAAGATCTCTTCTATTTCTCTTCCACTCAAAAATTCAAAATCGGGAGCTTTATTGCATGTAAGTCTCTCATCCATTCATGAACGAATATGCATCGCATTGCTATTTTGCGAGCTTTTTGGACCTGATTGGATTTAAATGATGTTGTTCGTTGTCCATAGGTTTCGATACAGAGGATTCAAGATTCTTCTGATCAAAGGTGTTGTCCAGATTCCCGATGACTTCCATGATTTTCTTCTAAGTTTTTGGTTCTTGCATAGTGTCGAATTTAAACTAGTCTTTTTAACATCTTTTTTGGTGCTTCTACAGTGTTGAAGAAATCGAAGATGGAAGACCAAATTCCGATAATATGATCTCGAGGACACAACTAAGCAATGATGATGTAGAAGCTAGCCTTAAGGGAAATTCTACAGAGGTAAGACATAAAAACTTATGTCTGATTGCAAGAGAACAAAGATCCGAGGATTGATCCTTCGACCTGAGTTTGTTTCGACTGATAAGATTGTCTCTTCTCTTGTTTGTATTTGGTTTTAATAGGATGGTCTGATCAATAAACCTATTTTGCACAATGGTGAACTGAATGGCATCCGCCGGGCATCAGGTGAATCTGATATTACCATGTCCAGTTCTGGTAGCAGCTCAGGGCTTGATACACCTCGGCAAATCAAAATGAGAAACAACATTGGCAATCAGGATCACATAAACTTCCCTTTGTCTCCAAATCATGCGTTAATTCTGCGGAAGCCCAGTATTGACGTCTCTACAACAGTTTCTGAAGAAATTCAGCAGTCGGAATGGTTGGGGGGTTCAGCTCTCGAAGCAAGTACAGATGGCTCTTCGAGCACTCCAAGAGAAGCTCTTCTTAGATTAGCATCACAGGAGGTCTCAGATATTGTTGTTGTGAAGCTAAAATCTGAGCTCGCAGCGTTTGCTAGGCAGGTAGAAGTGTCAGACTTGGAACTTCAAACCTTGCGTAAACAAATCGTCAAGGAGAGCAAAAGAGGTCAGGATCTCTCGAAAGAGGTTGCTAACCTGAAAAATGAACGAGACGCTCTCAAGGAAGAATGTGATAAACTAAAAGCTTCCCAAAGACGTTTAAACGAGGCGAAATCCAAAGACAAGTTGCTCTATGAACAAGGGGATCTTCAAACTCTTGTTAGTGAACTTAGGCAAGAGTTGGCGTATCAAAAGGAACTTAATGCAAATCTGGAAATACAACTTCAGAAGACACAAGAATCGAATTCCGAGTTAATTCTTGCTGTGCGTGACCTAGACGAAATGTTAGAACAGAAGAACAAACAAAATGTTAGCCTTTGCAACATATCAACCACATCTTGTGATGCTGAAAATTTGCCGGATGTTGTCTCCAAGCATGAAATGACTGATGAAGATGACGAAGAGCAAAAAGCACTAGAGCAGCTTGTGCGAGAGCATAGTGATGTCAAGGACTCATATATGTTGGAGCAAAAGATCACAGACCTGCGCGGTGAAATCGAGATATACAGGAGAGAAAGAGATGACTTAGAGATGCAGATGGAGCAACTTGTCCTCGACAATGAGATACTGAAGCAAGAAAACCATGATATGTTATACAAACTTGAGCAAAGTGAGTTTCAGGAACAACTAAAGATGCAATATGAATGTGCAACTTCTTATTCAACTGTAAGGGAACTTGAAGGACGGATTACGGGTTTGGAGAATGAACTGACGGAGCAAGCAAAAGAACTCTCCGATTCATTGGTCACCATAAGTGAGCTCAAAGCTCAAGTCAGTAGCCTGGATGAAGAACTGGAAAATCAAGCTCAGGGATTTGAAGCTGATCTTGAAACTCTTTCTTGTGATAAAGTCAAACAAGAGCATAGAGCAATACGAGCTGAAGAAGAACTGAGGAAGACAAGACAGCACAATGCTAGGACAGCAGAGCGGCTTCAGGACGAACTTAAAAGTCTCTCCATGCAAATGATGTGCTCATTAAAAGCGAACGAAAAGAAAGCGTTACATGAAGCTAATGAGCTCCACCTGCAGAAAATGCATTTTGAAGAGACGCTTCAAAAATCAACCGAGGAACTCCGATCAATCAGAGTGCATTATGAAGCAAAAATGCTTGAGCTTTCTAGCCAGGTAACTAATATGTACGGTCAAATGGAAAAATTGCAGTTGGAAATTGAAGCAAAATCCGCACAACTAGAAAAACAAGAAGAGGTGGCTAAAGGAACTGAACACCACTTGTCGCAGAAAATCATCTCTCTTAAAGCTGAGATTGAAAATCTATTAGCAGACAAGAATATCCTTTATCAACATGCCGAACAGAAGAATATGCTAATCGAGGAGTTGGAAAATACTAGGAAATCAATTGAGAACATGCAATTGCTTGTCGAGCAAGGTCACAGTGAAAGAAGAGAACTGGAAACTAGGCTAGATTTAGTGGAAAAAGAAGCTATGGAGACTGTGAAGGAACTAAACGCCACGAGGTCTATTATGGATGAGAAGGAGACATTAATATTAGAACTGCATTTGGAAGTGAATATACTTATATCTGAATGCAATGAAATGAAGAAATCTTTGTTTGAGGATGAATCGGAGAAAGAAAATTTGAGAAAGCAGCTGTCCCGGCTGAAAGAGGATCTGAACAAGAAAGAGGATGCATTAAATAGTTTGGACAAAAAACTCACGGATTCTAATAGTCTAAAAGAGACAATAAAGTTGCTTGAGGTAATATTCACCTACATTTGATCTACCTAAATCTAGTTGTAAATCGTTGGAATTGATTTATTCATGTACTTCGTAGCATGATTGAGATTGTTTCCATCTACAAAGGTAACATTCATGTAAGAAATCCGTTGTGCATTTACTCTTGCTATCTCTATTCCTGCATAGGTGTTTTATAAAAATTGATCATTGATGAGTATGATCAATCTAAGTATTCGTTCCATCATCACAGGGTCAGATCAATCTGAAGGAAAATGCACTTGATAACGCAAAGGATTCATTTATGGAGAAGGAGAAAGATCTTCAAGACAAAATCGAAGAGTTAGAAAGAAGATTAGAAGAACTCCAACAGAGCACAGAAATGCTCTGCGAACAGAAGTCCCTAAAGGTGAGCCGCAAGAACCTTATCGTGTACACTTGCATTGTCACAATAATTATTATAATTCGCTTCACTAAACATCAGACATAAGACCGCAACAATGATGTTTGAACTAGTCATGATTGAAATAGCTAGGTCAGGTCTGAATCGACAATGATACAATTTTCACACTGTGTAACTCTTATTAAAGTGCATGACTGATGGTACATTGATACAGGTGGCGATGGAAGATCTAAATCTCACAACTACAACAGGCACGGAAAATGAAAATCCCCCTCAAACGTTGTCTACAGAGAGGTATGAGTCCTGCCCTGCAGTCAAGATTGATTCTTATGCTGTTCAAATCTATGTTGCTTGAACCTTCAAAATGTCGTCGGGTGAGTGTCGGATCCCACGACAACATTTTTGGAGAGTCCAAGCTATATAGTATCAAATAACTTTTGACAAAGATGAGTTTATATTATTAAAATCATTCCATATCACTATTGAGTCACTTGAACAAGGATAACTTTACACTATTTGAGTGGCGGTCCATTTTTGACATGCTTAATACATAGATAGATACTGGTGGTTAAACTCTCCAACTTTGAATATATACATCTAGACACCTCAACTCATCTCCACTGTGTCACTTGATCACTCCAACTTACAAAGTGATCATCTAGACATCTCCAAAATTTATGTGTCAAGTCAGCATCAGGTGTCCATGAGACAAAGTGAGTACGAGTTGGAGTGGGTTAGTTGTCAGTTGTAACCAAGTTGAGGTGCTTCGATGTGCACTCTCAAATTTGGAGTGCTTATTTGCCAGCTAAGGACAAGTTTGAGTGTTTGTTTATGTATTATGCCTTTTTGACTATACATACACATCTCGTGAATAAAATGTCGAGGACTAATTATCCTAGATGTCTCCACAATAATTGTCTCTCTTCTACATTCCTAATTGGCAATGCATATACCAATGCAGCAACAACAGCTGTTGTTCGGACGAGGAAATGGAAAGCACAGCATCCAATACCAGAAATCTCGAAGAACTATCAAATGAAACGGAACTACTGAAGGAGAGGAACAAGTTCATGGAAGTTGAATTGAAGGAAATGCAAGGTAGATATTCAGAAATAAGCCTCAAATTTGCAGAGGTAGAAGGAGAAAGACAGAAACTCGCGATGAAACTGAGAAACATCAAGAGCACAAAAAAAGAGCTCGTAAAATAGATTTAAATTGAAATAAATGTAAATTGCTGAGGGATTTTTATTTTTTGGCATATTCTTTATTTATTTTTTCCTTGCATAGAGTTACACCATCAGATAAAATACAAAAAAAATGAGTAGTTTTAGCATATAGTTTACAATTCCTTTGAGAAATAAGATGCTGTGTAAGAGCATTTCAAGTTGTTTTTTTGTAGGTAATGACTAGTGGTATTTTATACCTATGAATTTTATTTTTTACTAGAAAATTACATTGTATATACGGTAATATTTTTATTTATTTATAAGTTGTAAATATTGAATCCTTTTGATGTCTGCACGATCAGGGGAGGAGCAGGCTTTTTAGCTATGAGTTCGGCAAAATCTAGTAACTGTGATTTGAATTATGTGTATGTGTTAAAAAAATTCATTTGGTATGTATAAATTCAAAATTCAGTAAATAAAAAAAAAGTGTGATCAAATACTCATAAACTAAAAATTCTGACTCCGCTGATCTAATAGTCATATGCATAACTCACCTGTGACAAAGTCATACAGCTTTACCATACTCGAGAGGTTTCGATTCTTTCGTTCCTAATCAAAAAAATTGAATTCGACTTTTAAAATGATTTTTTCTTGGTAAAGTACTTTTTATCTCATAGTGAATCTATTCGATGTAAATTCAGATTAATTGGTCAATGAGCTTCAGAAATGAATGGTTAACCAAAAAACAATTGGTTCCATAAAACTTCCAAAAGATCTATATATTTGATAAATTTCTTAAAATAAATATATCGTTTAAGTAAAAATTATTGAATTTAATTTAATTCACCTACTAATAGTGTAATGATGTATGTTATATATATTAAATACTTAATAATATTAAAATGTTTATTACACCATTTCATGTTGCTACATTTCCAAGCTAAATATTCTTATATATTTAATGAATTTTTAAATATAAATACATGGTCTATAAAAAAGTTATTGGATTCATGTAGCCATTATCATGACACTAGATCCGACCCTAAATACAACATTACCTAAACGAAAGAAAAATAATATTTACGCTACCAAATTGCTTAAAGAATAGAAAAAATAACTTAAATAATTGTTCACTCTCGATCAACCGCTTAAATTAAAAATAGACAACAATATATATATATATATATATATATTCCCTACCTCTCAAGTGTCTTTTTTTTCTTTTTTGTATTTATATCAATATTTTTGTTTAATTTGCTTATTTTATTCTCTCTTTTTTGGAGAATCCAACAAAACAGTAATTGCCACCTTTCGAGTGCACATTGGGTGAACTTACTAGTAAGATGTAAAGTGCATATACTAGGCCAAGCCTGACGTGACGAGCTCAATTGAAAAGGCATTGATCGGAAGAATTGATCTCTGACTTTTCCCTAATAAGATATCATGTATTGTATCAACTCAATCACCTTTACAGATTGTTTGCTTATACATATATTAAATTTTTTCAATAATATCATTTAACGCAAGATAAATTCATCTCTACGAATCAAATTATATCACATAAATTGAACACAAGCTCTGATCGTGAGAAGCTTGAACACGATAGGGTCGCTATTGTTGAGCCCCTCAGTTTGTATTCATGCTAATATTTTCAACTGGTCTGTTTCCAAAAATAGTGGTACTCCAATCAATCAATTCATTACGTGAATTTAAATTAGTCGGCCAGTATATTCAAAATATATGTTTGATGATTGAATTTGATAAGATCACTCTGGTTTTAATTAGAAGTTTTAAATTCAAAGCTCTTAAATTAATAAAAACTCCTTATGGAAGTGTACGGTTTCCCTTTTAGTGGGACAGACATAATACAAATTTGAATTAGTGGACCAACACAGTCTGATAATTAGAAAAACATTAACATTTTGTGAATAAAGTGGTTGCCTTTTCATTCTACACTAGTATAAACGAGTTCAAAATTTAAATTTGATGTGTTAATACTTAAAATACTTAGCATAGAAGTTATAAAATTTGATATTTTGAGTTTAAAATTTAATCTTTAGTTAAAATTTAGTGATACTTCATAAATGAAAATTTGTAATAAAAATGCTTAATTAAGTTGAACTCATAATCAATTAACTTTATCTGTCTCTATTAATGCATACCCTAGCTCAAAAAAACATATAATAACTAGATATATATGTTCTTTTGGGATTTGCATATATAGTGTCAGCTATCAATTATTGTAGTTTATTTTTCTTATTACATCTATGTTTTGACTCGTTTGTTTTTGGTTTCCCATCCGGTGTTCGGAACATTGAAGCTCCGACTAAATTTGAATCGTGCTCTGCAGGGTCCATTCGTAGGGTGGCGTTTCCAACAGGATTTTCTCCATACCCAAAGCTCAAATCCGAGATCTCTGGTTAAGGGTGAAGCACTCCCACCAGTGCATCACAACTCATGTTGGTATGTTTTGACTTGTTTGAATATAAAAAAAAAAATAAAGTAAATGACAAAGAGGATGACTTGGAAAGTGTTTTAAGAGGGTGATTGAAGATACTTTTTGGAGCATATAATTATTTAATTAAAAACAATCAAGTATATAAAATTCTGCCTAATTAAAGTAAATGTACAACTAAAGATTATGGTAAAATAAAAAATATCTTCATCTTCAATTAAAAGATCTTGAGTTTGAACTTCAGAAATAAATAAAATGAATGGATTAAGAAAAGATACAAAAGCTACTTTGTAAATAAAGAAAATTTTAAAAAAATCAAACAAATAAAAAGATGTGTATTGTACTTTATTTACAAAATTTTAAGGCCTAAACGATGTTGTTATAAGGAGATTCTTCAATCTCTCAAGTTAGGAAAATCACCCTACATCACTCTACTTCACTTGTATATTTCATGTGTATAACTTTGAATATCTCATTAATTATATATAAAGAGAAATCAAATTAGATACACGACACATTGAAACTGATATAAATCTTGAAATATTATAGTACTATTTATCAATCCCTTTGGGATGTCGATAAAATTAAAATAATATTGTAGAAAAATTAGCATGACTTTTGTACAAGAATGATACGAACAAATCAAGAATTTGTTGTGGGGTTAGTATGTTATTGTCATCAACATAATGTTACAATATTTGTTCATAATTTGCCATGAATCAATCCACATACTATTACAAAAGCCACAATTAGTGAGTGATCTATATTGGGTTCCACTTGTAAAGTTAACACATCTTCACCATACCCAAATACTCTTCATGATTGCTTTTGTTTTACCTATAAATTCACCATAAAAATGTTTGAATATTATAAAAAAAATAATAAAGTAAATGACAAAGAGGATGACTTGGAAAGTGTTTTAAGAAGGTGATTGAAGATACTTTTTGGAGTATATAATTATTTAATTAAAAACAATCAAGTATATAAAATTCTGCCTAATTAAAGTAAATGTACAATTAAAGATTGTGGTAAAATAAAAAATATCTTCATCTTCCATTTAAAGAACTTGAGTGTGAACTTCAGAAATAAAGTGAATGGATTAAAAAGGAAAATTGTATAAAATAAAAAATTATTAATTCAAATTAAATGTTATAACCACAGTTTTATTTAATTGTAACTCGTAGCAAACTGTTGTCATTTGTCTCTCTCCCTGAATTTCTCACTCGCCACTCTCGTTTTCTCGTTGGGCAGTCTCTCCCTCGCCTGTCTCATTTTATACAAACGCAAATGTATAAAATGTGTTTGTGTTTGTATAAAGTGAGAGAAAATTGAATATATACATATCTTTTCATTCACCTCTCTCCCCAGAGAATCTCGCTTGCCACTCTCCCAGATCTCCCTCGCCCCTCTCACTTGCCTCTCTCACTTTATACAAACACAAATGTATAAATTGTGTTTGTGTTTGTATAAAGTGAGAGAAAATTGTATATACAAATACATATATTTTCGTCCTATACACTTATAATTATACAAATACAGATATTCTCATGCCCAGTTTTCTTTTGCCTTTCTCTCTTTCTCACTTTACATAAACACAGATTATACAATTGATTCTTTTGTATTTGTATACCGAAATAAATTATACAATTGCTTCTTTTGTATATGTATACCGAAATATACATATTAATAGCCATAACAAACATAAAGTTTGTTATGGAGCGCAATAATGCAAACTATAGTTATAGCATACAAATATGATTTTTATGCTTGCTAAACCTAAAATTTACTCATTAAAAAAAGATACAAAAGCTACTTTGTAAATAAAGAAAATTTTAAAAAATCAAATAAATAAAAAGATGTGTATTGTACTTTATTTACAAAATTTTAAGGCCTAAACGACATTGTTATAAGGAAATTCTACTACCTCGTATAAGGTAGGAAAATCACTCTACTTCACTTGTATATTTCATGTGTACAACTTTGAATATCTCATTAATTGAATCTTGAAATACTATAGTATTATTTGTCAGTCCCTTTGGGATGTCGATAAAATTAAAATAATATTGTAAAAAAACTAGCATGACTTTTGTGCAAGAATGATACGAACAAATCAAGAATTTGTTGTGGGGTTAGTATGTTATTGTCATCAACATAATGTTACAATATTTGTTCATAATTTGCCATGAATCAATCCACATACTATTACAAAAGCCACAATTAGTGAGTGATCTATATTGGGTTCCACTTCTAAAGTCAACACATCTTCACCATACCCAAATCCTCTTGATGATTGCTTTTGTTTTACCTATAAATTCACCATAAAAATGTTTTAGAACATAAAAATTAATTATCTAAAAGAGTTTAACTTCTATATATTAAATAAACAAATTTTATTACTATCAGGACATTTAAAAGATAATTATCACCTTTTAAGCTAATTTTTGAAATTGAGTTAGATTCAGTGTCTAGTCATCAATTTCAATTCATATTTTACCCCCACATTGGGCACCCCTTCATATATTGTTCACGTTTCAAATGTCCAGATATGTCGGGAGGCGAATGGTGTATTCCGTACACAACAACTATGGAAAGGAAAATGTAATTTCTTATATATGTTCATTTCCTTATCATGATATATCAGAGCCAAGCTCATCGGTTCTTAGTTTACGTATCCAATATTAGATTTCATATAATATTATTTACACTCTACCCTCTAATTAGAAAGTCAAAATCGTGTTGGATGGTGCAACTGGACTTTTTACGTAGTTTTACACAATTTTCATCTCTTAAGCTAATTTTATTTAAACTTGAGTTAGGTCTATATTTTTTTATCACCATATATATATATACTGACAGTACAAAAATTATTTAATAACAACATACTAACCTCTGCAACAACTTGGCAAGTAGAATTTGTAACTTTATATGATGAATTTCTATCAAATTGTTGAATCTTGTAGCAATTTATTCCTACATTATTTTCATCACATGACCCAAAATTACAAATGATATTTTCTCTTGAAAAAATATCACAATTCCTTTTTACTTGAAATAATGGTCTCCCTTTTATTTCACCACATGATCCATATCCATTCCAACGACCAAAAACTCTTAATTTCTGGAAAAAAAAAAAACAATATTATTAAAAATCAATAGTAATAATATTAACAAATCAATATAATATTTCAATGAAATTTTCGAGTATTAAAAATTGATAATAAAATCTAATTGTTGACTAAAACAATGTTGAGAAGTTAAAGATTAAGTCAATTGTGAAGGAAAATGACAAACCTCCACTTAATTAAAAGTGAGGCTCTTTTCTCCCTTTTGAAAAATGTTTTCTGGCCATCAAAACACTATCAAAAAATCACTAATTTTAACGGGAATTAATCCGTTGGATATTGGCTTGTCGACAACTTTTTCGACAAAAATGTCTTACCGGCAAGTCAAATTCTAACGAAAAAATTAACGATTTTCTGATAGTGATACAATAACACACACCCCTATACAGATACTAGTGTTTATATATAGCATGTGAGTTCGACAGAATCCAATATTACTCAATTACTATCACTTGAGATCGTATCGTAGAATTCATAAAGTTCAAATTCTGACTCCGTGATAGATAACAATAATATTATTATAATTAATTACCTCTCTTTTAATTGAGAAGAGAACTTGGCCTTTGAGATCCATGATACAAACTTCATCTCTACAACTTTCTTGGTAATTATCAACTCTAAAAACAATTTCACCTTTGGAATTAAAAACAGTACATCCATTTCCATGGAAAATTAAAGATTTCATCCATATAGTAAATGTTTCTCTTATAGATTTAACATAAGGCGTCGGTGATGATGATGAAGGAGAAGATTGTTGTAACATAAATTCTGGACATATTTTAGCCATAATTAATTGAATTAGGAGCTTGAAGGAAGAAGAAGATGTAAAATTAAAGAATTAAAAGAATAAATGATATAGTATATGGTTAGAGAGATATTGAAAGGGCTTATATAAAGTGTATAACATATATATTTTGAAGTCACACACTTGAAAATAGCTGAATAACATTGACTTGGAATATGTCTATGTGTAACTTTGACAAGGGTTTAGTTTCTTTCTGGTTTAGTCGTGGAGTCAGAAATTTTTTACGAAACTTATATAGCTGTATATTTTTCTTTACGTTAGAATATATATAATTTATATAGGATGTATATAAACCTTATCCTTATCTTTATAGAGAGGTTGTTGTCAATGGGATCAAAAGAAATGTTTTCGAAGTACAATTGTAAGTTCAATATGCTAAAAGAATAAGAAAATACAAAGCAAATGAGGCAACATGTAGATAAAGTAATAATTATAAATATAATAAAACAAAAAAATGTTTGTCTTGTTTATTTTTTGTGTCTTTGTCCATCATATATATTACCCTACACATTGATGTTTTTTCTAATAAGTTTGACAGTGTCATGACTATAGGTAGAACCCACTCAAAAAATAATTATTTCTCCTCCTATTCAAGTATTTAATTATAACTTATTTTGTACTGGGGAAATTAATTAATTGTATTTGTATTTATTAAATATAAACCAAAATTTTGACTGAATTTACATGACTTATACCAATTCTATTTTTAGGAGTCAACATACTCGGCTATGTGTATGAATTAATTTTTAGTCAGTTTTCTAGATGAGATCAACAATAAAGTTAATAGGGTAAAATGGTAAAAAGAAATTCTCGAACTATGCGAAATGAAGCAAACTTACGTATCTTCTATTAATTATAGTTCGAGTCAAAAATATTGTTGTTGTTAGTTGTTACTAAAACGAACTAATTATGTTCTTATTTTCAAACAACGGAAGCTAATTAACATGGTGAATTAATTTTTAAAATTAAGGGTAATTTTGAGCCTTTCGCATAGTTCAGGAGGCAAAATTTTGACCTTTCTTCTTAATTTGTTAGTATAGTTAAGATAACTATACTAACATGTTTTGCGATTACAACTTGTTAGATAGTTGTTACGTATTATGTTATTGTATGTGTTGTTAGTTTAATATAACGTTGATTTTGATTGTCATTTAAATTTACTGTATCATATCGTCAAATTCATCATTATATAACAACAAAAAAGTCTCATTTTATATGATGTAATCACATTTTTACCTTATTTTTTCCCTTCTCATTTAGTTTTCACGTACTATCTAATAATTCTATTTATTTTTATTGTACTTTTTTATAAAAACTCTCGTACCCTAATTCTTTTATAAATTTATCTATGGTATTATATAATAACGAAAAATGATATATTCAACAAAACAATGCATACATACATTATAATACAATACAATATAAAACCAAACATTAATAATCTTTTAGTTATAAACAAACAAGGCCAAAGTTAGAAACTCTTGCATACAAACAAAATAAAAAAAGAAAGATCACTTTTTTTCCACTTAGACAAAACTAATTAAATACGTAAAAGAATTTAGCACTTTTATCCACTTGGGACATAATTATAACTAATTAGTCGTTTTGTTAATAATTGATTACATCATTTGCTTGCTAATCACTTAATTAGTTACTATTAAACTGACAGTGACTAACTACGCACTTTTTCCATCCAATTTCCTTCATTTGGAAAAATAAGGTCAATTTTAAAATTTATGTACCCTTTGAGAACTTCAAACGTCAATGAAAAATTGAGTTTATGTTCGTTAAAAAATATTTATACAATCGCATCATTTATAACGTAATTAGTAAAAAAAGTTATAAATACCGAGTGATATATATAGTGTGATTAGCACCAATCACGACCATTTGCGTTCACACATAAAAATATAAAATTTAGAATCATTAAACTTCAAATTATGAATTCACTTCAAATAAAAATAAAATTAGAAGTGTTTATTTCGATTCACACGTAAAGATGATTGGATAGTAAAAGTCAAGATATATGAAAAAATATATGTTGGGATAATTATATATATTTAAATATGTAGTACAAGTTGATTCATGCATACATATTTATTTTTTTAAAATATGACTTTTTTAGGTGTTTTCCAGATTTTCAGTATGAAAAGTTAGGTACATAATTTATAAATTCAAATTAGGCTACTACTTCAAGAAAAAAAAACTATTCTTACATGCATATAAATGCCGCCTTGAAGAAATTAACATGCAACTATATGATAATTAGGTTGTCGTTTTGCAAAATTGTTTTGTATGTATATATATTTGTCTATATATACGTGTGCGCAACTCTAACTTATCGAGCATATGATCTTAGGTAGGAGATTTATGAAGGATACGAACTAGGGTAGAAGATTAGTAGATATATACTTGAGTGTTGTATCGTTCCATACTAGCAATAGCACATGAGCGGAACCACTTCAGGCAAATAGTGGTCCAACACACATCTTTCGCGGAAAATTATGTGGTGTATGAAGGTTGAATATTAGGTTTGAGTGTTGTGATCTCGTTTAGCCTTCCATACTAGCACATATGGGCGAGGCGACCTTAGGCATAAAGAGTGGTCAAGTGCATATCTTTTACTGAAAAATTATGTTGTATATAAAGGTTAAACGTTAGATTTATGTATAAATATTTAATTTTGTACACCCTTAACACATGGAGAAAGGAAATTTACACACTTTTCACCAATTTCTTGGCTCCGCCACTATGCTAGTAGTCATAGTATAACTCTTGTATGCAGTTTCTTGTTTCTTCGATATTTATTACTATCTATTGTTTCTTGTACTTTGATTATCATATTATTTTGTTGTAGTTAATCTCCTTTTTTTAGATTGTCTTGCCTTGTTTGGTTTTTGCTTGGTTTCTTCACTCCCATTATTTTCTTGAGTCGAGGCCTGAAAGCTATCGAAAACAATTTCTTTTCTATATGCGACACACTAGTCTTCTCAAATTTCCCTTATAAAATTACACTAAATATATAACTATTGTTGTATCTCTATGAGTGAAAATATTTTTAAAAGAGAAAAATATATATACATACAGAACAGACAGACGCGTTTGAAAATAGCAAGCATATAAGTAGATATAAAATTGAGTTATCAAATGTAAAAACCTATAATATAAGCTTATTAAAATCTCTAACTCGGATAGAATCCTTTCACCCTAATTAGATTATTGTGCACCGAATCAGATGTCTAGGATTTGATCCTTGCAAAAGAAATAACTTTTGATACTGGATCACATACGATAATAATTTAAATTAATCAAAATTTAAAAGTGAATATCATACCAATTCACTCCTGTCACGCTTTGTATTCATGAAAAGCCAACTTGAATGAACAAAGAAATGTTGAAATACTACAAATTAAGTACCTATCAAGTGACATTAACTTAGAAAGTAGGTATAATGATACACTATTTATATACCACAACAACTGGTGCACGAATATCTGATTATGACGTCATCATTTAACTTATTCCTATTTATTTTTTTTAAATTCCACGTATATCCACTTTGAACAACTTAACATATTACAATATTTTTGAAGTTAGTTTTAATGAAGTCAAATTTAAGACATATGACTAAAATTTAATTATTTTTATTTGAATTTCAGTCATAAATAGTAGTTCAATCATGTTTGTCTCACTTAGTCATTTTGTTTGAACTTCAGTCATATAATCGAAGCAATGCTCTCTTTTTTAACAACCATCAAGATTGAAGGAGTCTTTTAGGGATCGTTTGGTGTACGGGATGGTATAAGCATAGATATCCTACAAGATTATTTTATCCCAACTTTCATATGGGATAGTAATCCCACAACTTTAGTACAAATAATAGAATAAAATAATCCCAAAACTATCCAATACCTCACACCAAACATGAGATAAAGTTAATCTCAAATTTTATATCAAAATTATTATACTTATTTCACGTACCAAACGACCCTTTACAACCTTAAATGATGAGACATTATTTTTGATAACCAAGAAATCTTGGAGGGTCACACAATTCAAAACTCAATGGATAACGAATCAACCCTGAGTAAAGCTTTTGTTTGTTGAAAGATTCGAACTTATGATGTGCGCCTAATTTGCTCACCACTAAACCAAAGCCCAAGGCATGTTGAAACACTAATTACTCCATCCGTTCCATATTAGTTGTCCACTTTCTCCTTCGTCCGTCCCAAGGTTGACAGTATACTAGGAATGAAACAAGAAGCACTGCAGAAACTCAATATCATTAAATATTTATAATCAAACTGTATCCCATATTACTGAGACCATCCATAAACAAGCCCCAAAAAAAATAATATGTAAAGTAGGATTTGGTAACATTGATCTTCAGGGCATCCAACTATATAATGGACTAGTATAGAAAACCCAGATCGCTCGTACAAAAATGTGAACTCATAAGAGTGGTCTTTTCGAAAAATTCAAACTAATGCTTAGCGCGAGAATAATGATTGTCGTTAGGATTCCTCTTCCCGCTGAAAACAGCTAGTGCCTTGCGAACAGGGGGCTGCAGAGGAGCCTTCTTACTAGTATGGTTGAGAAAAATAGTGTCCGGAGTAAATATGTTGTCATCCCCCTACACAGAACAAACAAATCAACTCGACTTCTCACGCAGCGCGAAAATGTAAACTTAAAATGTTCATCATATTACTTGAAAATTAAAAAATTAAAAAAAAAAAAAAGAGAGAAAGGAACATTTTTGCTGAAACCAACCTTGTTCTTCTTCTTTGTTTTAGGATAAAGATACTTCTGCGGAAGCTGGTCCTCGCGTAATACTGGGTTCTTGGTAACAGCACCTCTACCCCCTTGAGGTAAAGGCAGGGAGAACTGCAAAGGGAGCAATCAGCAAAAATGTTTTACATTCTAGCTACGTTGCTCAGACTGAGTTCAAAAATATTGTCCGAGTGTGCGCCAGATCCCCCAAAAAGCTATGCATTTTTGGAGGATCCCACACGGATTCGACAACATTTTTGAAGTGTCCGAGCATGAAATTGGACTGAAGAGAGGATTCCAAGCATTGGTTACAGCGTCTGATAAGACTCTAAAACGATTGCTAAGCATGGTACACATTTCAGGTCCCCTCCACGTGTGTTATGTGCAGGGTGTAACTAACACAATATCACTAACTAAAATTTAGAGAGAACTTTCATGGTTATGCTTCACAGACCACTCAAATTTGATTCTTGAATGCATTCTGTTGTAATTCGATTGGGGGAAAAAGAAGCTATGTACAGAAGAAGCGACAAATATGAACTTATCTAAGCATATTACTCGAGTTACTGTTTTTAATTAGGCCGCAGGTTGTAATTTATGGAAGTGTCAAAGTCGGACATGTTTAGGAAAGGAGATGTCATTTCTCACCTTTGTCCCTCGCAAGGATATACGTGGTCTGCGTGCTGCAATCACAATACCATTTTCGCCTACAGTCACTGCTACCTTGCGTAAAGTGCCCCCATTTCCACAATTGGGACAGAAAATCTTAGTAACATCTGTTGTCACTTTATAGCAGGCATGGCATTTCAGTACCCACCTGAAAATAGATATGCTAATATAAGCAAATGATGCAATTAAATATTAGGATTCCTAGCATCTAAGGCTGGTGTATTGACTGGATCATTAGGAGTACGTCAATAGTCCGCTTGCAGCATTCATGATAACTCTGGCAACTTTTATGACATGAACAATAGACGATGGATATTACAACAGATTTTACATACCTGTGCAGCTCACGGATCTGCATTCCTCCAGGTGCCACAAGGCGTAAACCGATTTGAAGAATAACATTTTGCATTGCATAATCAGCTGTCACACAGGCCACACTTGACTCGGACAAAGATTTTAACATCCAACTTTGTTCACTGCTGTTATCATCCACAAACGATGTCTCAACGCTCTCATCCATCTGGCTGGACATCTCTGCATCTTCCGCTCCTCCATCAGCACAGACGAAATCCTCCCCTTCATCTTCTTCAAATTCTTTACCATCTTGATTAGCATCATTTGATTCAGGCCCCTCATTGGAAATGTTTACATCTGCATCATCTTGAAGAGCTTTAGCAGAATCTTCTTCAAGCCGCATCTGACTCAAAATCGTAGACAATTTTTCTTCACCATCTCTTACTTCAGAAACATTACCATCCTCGGCATTCGCCTCAGGATTTTCTTCAGGGATTTGGTTCATAGAGATATCATTGCATTGACAGTTTTCGAGGTTTTCATCTACTGTATTTTCAGTTGCATCTTGTAAATCATCCATTTTAGATGATGTTTCAGACATTTCACGCCTAGCTTTTCGTCTGAGAAATCTCCTATGAGTACTTCTGCTCACAGCAGGTAGCCAATCATCACCATGATCATCATATTGTCCTTGTGATGCATCAATTCCATCAGCAACCATCTTCTTACCATTAATCTTCACCTCTTTTTTCTGTGGCAAGTACTTTTGAGGTTTACTGAAGCCATCGTCGGCATCCATCTGATTCTCAGAATGAGAATCAACACCATTCACGACAGAACCATCTCTACCACTTTGTTGATCAAGAGGAATAACATTCAAGCTCAAATCTTTCAAGGGAAGAATTCTAGAGGTAGTGTCTGCTCCTTCATCAAGTGCATGTTCTATTGCTTCCCATTCTTCCGGATTAGAGATGTTAGCGCCCCATCCAGGCAAGTCCTTCTCTGGCAACCTTTTTACATTAATCATGTGAATAGCTGGAGGGCAATCTCGGAGATGCTGGGTTCCATGAAATTGAGCGTGCAATGTGTAAGTTAAAGCAATGAGCTTGAGATCCACATCAGAAAGTGTGTGCAAATCACCAGTACCCCTTGCAAAGCTAATAACTGCAAAGCCAGGTAACACAACATATTCAACAAATATCCCTAATGTTTCTTTCAGCAAGATAAGATACTTTTTCCTAACACCTCCGACCACCCAAACTCACAGCAGCCTTTGTGAGCTTATTCGCATTGTCGATCCCAAACCCAAATAAAAGATGAAACTTTTAATATAGATAGATGACTAGCATATAACTAGTCAATTAAACGATCAATCTCTACACCTTGTTTGGATGGTTGTTACCCATTGTACTGTATTATTAGTTTAAATACAATATTTTTTTTGATTGTAACTTAAATTTTACTGTATTTGAATCGTTTAAATTCATCGTTAAGTACCAACAAAAAGTTCCATTTTGAGTAACAACCGATTTGGTGTGATCACATAGTTACCTAAATATTTTCTTCTCATTTTTATCTTTACTTATTATCTAATGATTCATAGTAACTCTACCCGTACCCTATACCTTTCTTATAGGTTGAGCGCTATTCAAAAGTTAGATTCATTAAAATAATACAATACGATACAACACAAGGCAATACCATACTTAAACAACACGTAACAACCATCCAAAAAGAGAGTTAAAAGCAAATAAGTGAAATTACTTACATGTAACTAAACCAAAGCAATCAAAATAAAAATTCTTATCAAAACTACCAAACTACACATTCAACAAAACACATAACTACAAACAAAAACCATAGGTCACGAGTTCGATCCCTGATACATAAACACAGCTTGTGTGCAACTCAATTATTCCACCGGACACCTAATACCTCCCACCAATATCGGTATCGGGTAACTCACTTTGGGGAACTATCAGATAGTGATTTTTTGCAAACAAACAAAAAAAAACGAAAAATTTCCAACCTTTTTTAAGAGAATCAGGGGAAGGCTCCGTGGTATCAATAGTGAACGGAAGTAAATTGAGTGAATGACGGGAGTTCCGGTCACGAATCTCCGCAAGCACTTCAGGTACCGTAACAAACCGGTCAGCAGAATGATTCAGCTTATCTCCGCCTTGAATTATAGCGTTTGCATCTACCACAGCCACTGCTATCCCCTTCGTCGACTTGCAGCTCCCTACCAAAACTCCATTACCTACCTTCGCCGCCGTTGCTGCAGCTACGGCGGCGGTGACGGTGGCCGGAGTAGTAGTAAGTTGCGGCGGTGGACATGGCGGTGGTTGTTGCTTCACTATGTTGCTCCAACATGGTGGTGGAGGAGGGGGTTGGATATCCATGGCTGTAGAGCTCATAGTGATGGGAAGGGGACTCTAAAACCCTAAAAAGTTTGTTAAAAGAAGGGAAGACATGATATACGACGCCGTATTAGTCTGATGATTTTATTTTTTTTCGATTTCATATCAGTATTAGAACCCGACTAATCAGAAATTTGTGTCATGTAGGAAAATCTGATTAATTTGTGTCACATAAAGCTTCATTCAAGGGAAAGCGCGATGCTAGGCTGATGTCCCTTTACTCCTTTTAGGGTTGGGCATGGTATGGTACAGTACGGTATTTCAAAGTTTCGATATCATAATTTCAAAATTTGATTTTTAAAACATTATACTACTACCATACCAATTTAATTTGATATAGTTCGATTTCAGTATTCTATGGTATGGTAAATTGGTAATCATAGTTTGTTCAACTTCTATTAATATATATTTGTATAATAGAGTATTATGACTTCAAAATTAGAAAAAAAAAAGTTTTAATTGTATCATACTAGCAAATTACACGTGTAGAAATATATATTTAAAATAAAGTACAAACAACTCATTGCTTATTAATCAATTAAATTTCAATCAAAATAGAGGTAAGACAGAGTTATCTTTTTCTGCTGACAAAAGGGAAATTACCGAGAAACATAGGTATGAGTGTACTTTGATACTCCCTCCGTCCCTTTTTAGTTGTCCACTTTAGAAATGGCACACATATTAAGGCAACAATGATTAGCACAGTGAAGTTACAATTTTACCCTTATGACAACTTTTCACTTCAAAATTACAACCACTTATTTGAATTCAAGTGAAATAAATTGGAGGGAAACAACATACACTTTTACAATTTTCAAGAAGTGTAAATAAGGGTATAATAGGAAAAAAATTGTTGTCCTTTCTTGATTTGTCAAAATGAACAACTAAATAGGGACAACCGAAAAAGGAAATATGGACAAGTAAATAGGGACGGAGGGAGTATCAATTATATGTATGGGAAGTGGTTAACTAGATGGTGATAAGTGGGATGAAAAATGGAAAATCTGAATGAAATTTTGCAAAAATGAATAAATAGAAGTGTGTATTTACTTACTGTGAGTTTTTTGAGCATTTTGTGGTTGCTCCTTATGTTGTTCCCTTCTTTTGGTAACAATTTTATGGTCTTCAAATATGTATTACAAGTCATAACAATTCACGGCTCCTTGTTAATTGATATACCATGGACTTGCTTCATATGACAATGAACATTTCTCCATGTACTTACTTTCTTTCTAACTTGTTAGGTAGACCTGGAGGGGATCCAAGCAGTGGCGGATGTAGAGTGTGTCCAGGGGGGCGGCAAAAAAATTACACTATATATATAAGATCAATTTTTTTGTGTACGTGTATATATTTAAAATTGAACCCCCTGAGCATATGTCAAAGGAGTAGCTCAATGGTTTATGGGGTTCAAGATTTCGCCTATGTTTTATTTGAACCCCTTGATAGAATTCCTGCCTCCGCCACTGGATCCAAGCATTTAAACTTAAAAATTTGCTCATCTTTCATCTGTTCATTCTGAAGCATCTTGGGCATTTGAAATTTCTCGTCTGGAAGCATTTATGCAGAAGCTGTGCTGCATATTTTTCTGACTTTTAGCTCTTCTTCTCATGCAATATAGTAGTGCTCCTTTCATCATTTGAACGAGGGTAATGTTTATTTATTATGCCTATATGAAAGTATTACCATATCAATCCTCACTAACACCTCGAACCAACAAGTTACTACAATATACTATCTGTCCTAGCAGGCAACCAACAGAAGAAGTTAACAGCCACAGAAAACAATAAAGATGAATCCTCGCGATACGAAAATTCAAAAATATGATCAATAACAGAAAAGTTGGATCATTGAATAACACTTGTTCCCAAGGATGGACATAAAGTGAAAGTTACGAATTCATCTTAAACTAGGAACTTTGGATCGAACATTGCCAAACCCAGTAAATCAAATGAGTTGTGGTAGAATTCCAAACTCGAACTACTAGTTCAAATTCTGAATCTGCCTCTCGGGACTAATAGAGTTTCTCATTTATCAAAGGAATTCCAGAGCACACCAAGATCAACATTTCCTCCAGACAGAACAATTCCAATATGATTGCATTCACTATAGACTGGATTTTTTCGAAAACCATCAGAAAGAACAGCTGCAAGGCCTATAGCTCCACTTGGTTCCACTGCAATCTTCAGAATTTCATAGCAAAGTTTCATAGCTTGTATTATCTCCTTATCATCAACAACTATAACGTCATCCACGAGATCGTGGACAATAGGCCTGTTTGATGGTAAAGGTAAATGCCAGAAGTCCAACAAAGGTTTGATTTTGACTATGAAAAAGGTTTAAAATAGGCAGACAGTAGTTTATAGTAGAAGGAGCTCGACTTTACCACGTGAGATCTCCAAGAAAAGCTCGAAGGCCATCAGCAATAGTGTTGACTTCAGATAACTTAGTAATCCTGCCATTACTCTTCGATTGGAAAGCATCATTTGCTCCCATTGGTTCAGCAGCAAAAATGCGAATGGCAGGATTGATAGCCTTGGCAGCCAATGCAACTCCCGATATCATACCACCACCTCCATTCCGAATCAGAAAATGAGGCTGATTTACAAATTAAAATTTCAAGAAAAACAATATATCAAAGTCTTAAAATTGTTGAATTTACCGCTGATTGGGACTATTAAAGTGTCAATATCTGAAGCTTGTTCCAGAAACTCCAGAGATATTGTACCCTGCCCACTGTAAAGATCATAAAGAAACATATTAGTAGAGAACTATTCATTAGTAGAGATCATTCTGTGTAGATTCCTAGCGAAAAAAGTGAGACTTGTGTTACCTTATAATGCGCCCATCATTAGAGGAAGGAATAAGAACAGCACCAGTATCTTGCAACACCTTGTTTGCAGTATCTTCCCGGGACTGCATTGATGGCTCACTGAAGATAACACGACCACCATAACGTTTGACATTTGCGACTTTGCATTTTGGAGCATCTTTTGGTATAACTATATATGCAGGGATGCCCCGTAGTTTTGCAGCCAAAGAAAGAGCTGCAGCATGATTTCCACTAAATTCGACAGGAAGTAGATTAGGGGATGATCCAAAAAAATAAATAAAGATAGTTTTACCGAGTAAACCAGAAAGCTCTGAACGAACCTGCTATGAGTTACAACTCCTTTAGTGGCCTGATCATCATCAAGTGAAAATATAGCATTGCATGCCCCTCGGAATTTAAAAGCTCCCCTAATAAATTGCACAAACAAATGGCCCTTAGTTAGAAGCGAAAATAGCAGAAACTTTAGTTCACTACGACACATTTATATAGGAACTACTTTGAAGAAAATCCCTTCCATTCTACGTTACAGAGCTTCTTACCCCTTCTGAAAGCATTCACATTTGAAGTACAGCTTTCTTCCAGCAATAGAATCTAACGTGTCTGAGGTGAGGACAGGGGTTTGTTGTGCAAAGGGCTTGATGCGTACTTGCGCTTCCCTGATGGAAGAGATATCAGCAGCATAACTGTCACTAGATTTTGTGTGATTCGGTTCCATCAATGATTACTTTGGAAGTTAACAATCGTGAAGCTGTAAACATGTGATATTTTTTTAGTCAGTCCAGGGAAGATCAATGAACAAAAATACCAAACAAGGTGGAATCTTTCAAGTCTATCCAGTGAAGATCTAAGACGAGAAATATATAATCAGTTGATTTTGAGAACAAACACAAGAATAACAAGCTTCCAAGAAAAACAATAATATCATAAAACGTGACAAATAGCCTGAGATTAGACTTAATGAGAAAGGAAATTCTTTTGATCTCAAGGATCAACCAAGGGAAATGATGGATCATGGACATGTTACCCATAAGCCACAGAATCTAAATCTATAATCAAGTTTCAATCGTTCTGTCAAATGATGGGTCAAATTTCAATTTCCCTAAATTTCAGACTTTTGGCCAAATCTCAATATTCTACACCTCAAATCATAAATCTAAAGCTGAAAGCATATCTCATTACCACAATCCATCAAAATATTCAATTTTAATATATCAATATATATATTGACATTCTTGTTCCAAAGTAAAGCGTCTTAACAGTATAGGAATCATTATAGAATCATTAAATCGTCATCATTTCTTACTACACAACATTTTCAAAAGAACCAAGAAAGCAGTTACATGGAAAATGGATGTGACCATCATCACAGATGTGTTGATTCTCTTACCACATCTGCTCCATGGACTCTACATTATATCGTTAACAAGTTCTAGCGTATACTTATCAACAACAAAAAAAAAAATTAAAAAAAAGAACCAATAAAGCTATAAACTAAGTTAATTTTAACCTGAAGCTTAAATTGACAAGAGCTTCACTATCGGCTCAAATAAAGTTCCAGCCCCTTCCTTCGAGTAAAAAGCTTTTTTTCAAAAGAACCAAGAGCTCTCTTACCCTAATATGTCTCATATACTTATATGTTGATAAGAATAAGAGCCTGTTTGGATTGACGTAAAAAAAGTAGCTTTTAAGTCCAAAATAAAAAGTCAAATTGAAATGACTTTTAAGTCAAAAAATAAAAAGTAGGGGGAGACCTACTTTTGGTTTTTGACTTATTTTAAGTCATTTTTTACTTTGCCAAACACTCCCCAACTTATTTTAAGTCATTTTTAACTTATTTTAAATTATTTTTTGTATTTGCCAAACACTTCCAGAAGTCAAAAATTGACTTGAAAGTAGGTTTGACCAACTTTTACGCCAATCCAAACACCCTCTAAATAGGTCTAGCCCCCTTCAGAAAGAAGAGCAAATTGATTTGTGGAAAATTTCTGAATCATTCATTCATCCCCAAACTTCTGTATTTGTACATGTATATTCACTACAAAACAACAAAATAATAAAACAAACAGCTATCAAGTATATGTAACCAACTATTATTCCTCACAAGCTTGTCACGTGAGAGCATATTTCTAGAAGTTCTAATCTAATGGTTCATAATTGATCATCTTCATTCTTGATGAGGGGTTGTGATTTAGCCACGACATCTACAGACAAACTTTTCATACAGCTGGGTTTTATCAAAGCTTTGTCTGAAATGTCTGAAACTCTTTTTCCTTTTCTTCTTTCATCTTCAATTTGTGTCGTTTCTTTAGAAGAAGAAATGGTAGATGGTGATGATGATTTCTGAGTGTCAATACCTTCTTCACTCATAAATTAGTTACCTAACTAAGCAAATATAACTACTATATAAAAAATACATAGTTATAGTTTTAAAATATTACCAAATGTAGCGTCAGTTACCATTTTATAGCAAATTCACTAGCTTGTGTCCTTTCTCCTTTTTAAGGATTAATGGTCCAGCCCACTTCTTCACTCATAAATTAGTTACCTAACTAAGCAAATATAGCTACTATATCTAAAAGGCATAGTTCTAGTTTTAAAATATTACCAAATGTGGAGTTAGTTACCATTTTATAGCAAATTCACTAGTTTGTTTCCTTTCCCCTTTTTAAGGATTAATGGTCCAGCCCACTTCTTCACTCATAAATTAGTTACCTAACGAAGCAAATATAGCTACTATATCTAAAAGGCATAGTTCTAGTTATAAAATATTACCAAATGTGGCGTCAGTTACCATTTTATAGCAAATTCACTAGTTTGTTTCCTTTCCCCTTTTGAAGGCTTAATACACTGTATGTCTATCAGTTAATTCTCTTACCAAATCCCACTTTTCTTAATTTGCTCCTATTCTCTATCTCGCGGTTTTGCTTCTTCCTCAATTCCTCAATAAATATGTTGGTTATGTGTATCTAATAGTTTCTTCTACTGATTCTCAGACTCCAAGCTGTTAATTTGAATTATTTTAGGGGGCTTCTCAAGCTTTTTTTCTGTGTATCAATGGCGGAAGCTTCTACTCCTAAGAGGTTTACTCGAGGTATTACCCTCTAACCAACATTCTTATCAAGATTGTCCATACTTTGATTTGTGCATTTTCACTCAAGAAGATAACAATGCAGGGGTTGTTGCTGCTTTAGAAGCCGAGAAGAGAACTAAGTTCCGCAATGACCCCATAAAAATGCGGTCATTGGATGAACAACATTAAAAAAATCAAAGAAATTGAAAGTTGTTGCAGCAGATGCAAGTATCGATAATAAGAAAGGAAAGAGGTTGTTTAAGATACATGTATTGAAAAGGGGAAAAAATAAATTTTGACCCATGCTATCAAGGAAACAAGTGTAGGGTAAGAGAACTCTTGGTTAGGTAACTTATCCCTCTCCAGATACACACAAATTTCTAGCTATTACCCAGATATGATCCAGAGAAGATTTGATTGAATTTTTTTTCTTCTTGATTGTATACATTTATTATTATATTTTGCCACAATATGTATGAGATAATAAACATTGTATTTTGCCACAATATGTATGATAAAAATATGAATAATAATACATGTATCAGATATATTACTATAACCGGAATAATGACAGAGTGGAACCAAGTATCATTTATTCAAAAATGATAAAGAAAAACAGTGTTACCTTATAAAGCGCCCAGCATTAAAGGAAGGAAAAGAACAGCACTGGTATCTTGCAACACCTTGTTTGCAGTATCCTCTCGGGACTGCATCAATGGCTCACTCGGGATAACCTGACCACCGAAACATTTGACATTCTCGACTTTACTGAATCAACTCAAAAATCCATTTGAGTCCATGAGAAACAGACTCAACTTCAGATAGTTTTTACACCCATTACAGCAATTTTTTTAAAAAAATACTAAAATCAAGAACCAGAATTAGTGGATAGTAGACACTGAAAATAGAAAGAGAACTAAGAGGGAAAGAATGAACCTTAATGGCTGGAAAGAACTTACAGTACCTGAGCAGAAAGATACCCCAATACTCAGTAGTTAAAATCACAGAAATTGACTCAACATTCGATGGAACTTCCATACCAAGTGTAATCTCACAAGTGGGTCTTGGACGGTAGAGTATATGCGGACCTTACCCATACCTCATGGAGGTAGCAAGGTTGTTTCCAAAAGACCATCGGCTCAAGAGCATCAAAGCAAGCAGTTATAAAAAAAGAAAATAAGACAGTAGCGAGAAAATGACAACTAAGGAGGTAAGCAGTACAGAGCATTCAGAACAAAAGAACAGTAAAAAAAACAAATAATGTGAAACATAAATCAAAGAACAAGAAAATGCAAGAATACATGAATCATATAGAAGTTTGTTCCAATGAGGGGAGAGATTGAGTACAGAGTTTCTCATTTGTTAACGGAATTCCAAAGCACACCAAGATCAACATTGCCTCCAGAAATTACAACGCAAATATTATTGCATTCACTATAGGCTGGATTTTTTTTAAAACTATTGGAAAGAACTGCTGCAAGGCCAATAGCTCCACTTGGTTCCACTGCAATCTTTAGAATTTCATAGCAAAGTCTCATAGCTTGTATTATCTCTTCATCATCAACAACTATGACGTCATCCACGAGATCGCGGACGATAGGCCTGTTTGACGCTAAAGGTAAATGCCAGATACCATTTATCAAATTGGCTTGTTAGAAAAAGCAAAGTTATCAACAGTGTGTTAGAAAAAGCAAAGTTATCAAATTGGCTTGTTAGAAATCGGCATAGAAGTTAAAGAAAAGGAGCTAGGGGGTAGAAAGGCTTGGGAAAAAGGGACCAAGAGGCTTCTTCAGTGCAGGGGTAAATACACTCAAAGTAAGAACCAAAAAATTTTGTTGCCTGGACCCTCCAAAGATGTTGCATCACTTGGGTCAGATCCTCAAAAATGCATACCCGACAGTATTTTTGAAGAATCCAAGCAACATAGTTAAAAAAATTAGCACGATCTCCAAAACATTGAGTCATGCCGATTTGCTGCCAAAAAACCTTTGATTTTGATTGCGAAAAGCTCCAAATAGGCACAGTAATTTAAAGTAGAAGGAGATCTAAGACCTTACCATGTGAGGTCTCCAAGAAAGGCTCGAAGCCCATCAGCAATAGTGTTGACCTCAGATAACTTAGTGATCCTGCCATTGATCTTCGACTGGAAAGCATCATCCGCTCCCATTGGTTCGGCAGCAAAAATGCGAATGGCAGGATTAATGGCTTTGGCAGCCAACGCAACTCCCGATATCAGACCACCACCTTCAATCCATACCAGTTATTGAAGCTGGTCTACAAATTAAAATTTGAAGAAAATGATATATCAAAGTCATTAAAAAGTTGATTTACCGCTAATTGGGACTATTATGGTGTCAATTTCAGTAGCCTGTTCCAGAAGCTCCAGTGATATTGTACCCTGCCCACTGTAAAGACCACAAAAAAACATATTAAATGGAGAAATATTCATCAGCACAGATCATACTGTCTAGATTCCTAGCAAAAAGGTTCAATTTTTTGGAAAAAGTATATTTTGGAATATCAAAAACTACCATTCCATACAGTTCAATTAGAAGTTCAAGGTTGACTTGGAATAGTTCGTAATGAAACTGCTGCAAATGTCGAGAAAGATGAAATCATCATACAGAAGGATCATTAACACATAAAGTGAGATGTAGGGCTCAGTTTGTCTTGGGCAGGAGATAGAATTTTAACAAAACACGTGCACACTAATACTCTTAAGGCTTCTTTGGGGGCTTTCAGGCCCCTCTCAATCTATTTTGTAGTTGAGAAGGGGGAAGTACCAAGTATCATCTATTAAAAAATAACAAAGAAAACCAATGTTACCTTATAATGCGACCATCATTATAGGGATGAATAAGAACAGCACCAGTATCTTGCAACACCTTGTTTGCAGTATCCTCTCGGGACTGCATCGATGGCTCACTCCAGATAACCTGACCACCGTAACGTTTGACATTCTCGACTTTGCATTTTGGAGCATTTTTTGGTATAACTATATAAGCAGGGATGCCCCGTAGCTTTGCAGCCAAAGCAAGAGCTGCAGCATGATTTCCACTAAATTTAACGGGAAGTAGATCAGGAGGTAATCCAAAAAAATAAACATAGATAGTAAACCACAGAAACCAGAAAGATCTGAACGAACCTGCTATGAGTTACAACTCCTTTAGCAGCATGATCATCATCAAGTGAATAAATAGCATTGCATGCCCCTCGGAATTTAAAAGCTCCCCTGATAAATTGCACAAACACTGGCCCTTAATTAGAACCTTTAGGCAGAAACTCTAGTTCACTACAACACACTTATACATGACTACTTTGAAAGAAATCCTTCCACTCTATGTTAAAGAGCTTCTCACCCCTTCTGAAAGCATTCACATTTAAAGTACAACTTTCTTCCAGCAATAGAGTCTAAAGTTTCTGAGGTGAGGACAGGAGTTCTGTGCGCAAAGGGATCGATGCGTACTTGAGCTTGCCTGATGGAAGATATGTCAGCAGCATAATCATTGCTAGATGTTGGGCAGTTTGGTTCCATCAATAATTACTACGGAAGTCAATACTCCTGAAGCGGAAAACATGTGGAACTTCTCATATCAATCCAGGGAAGAACGAAAATACCTAACAAGGTGCAATCTCTCAAATCTATCCTATGAAGAACTAAGACGAGAAATATATAATCAGTTGACTCTGAGAAGAGAACACAAGAATAATATACTTCTAATAAAAACAATAATATCATATAACATGACAAATTTGGTGAACTCAGCAAAGGGGAATCAAACGTGATACCCATATTTGCCTATAAACAAACGGCATTCCGTGTCCCAAAGGACCTCAATGTACTGAACTCAGACTTATCAGTCTTTAACCCTCATCCCCCACAATCTAAACAAACTGTCTTCGGCTCGAACTAGTTATATTAATCACTCAATCAACTACGTCTCAACCCTCAACTAGTTGGTATCTGCTATAAATACTAGAGTTTACACCAAGGATTTGAACCTATGACCTAAAACAATTTTTTAACCCCCTTTACCACTACACTAGAATCTTTCCTCACGCGAGGCAGGAGTGGATGTAGTTCACAATTTACGAGTTCATCTACACCAGTAACTTTAGCTCAGACCTAGTATATGTTAAAAGATTCACTAAATAAGAACAGATAATGGATTTGAATGGGATGCAACAAAAGTTTTGAACTTGAAACCATAAAGTTCAAAATTTGGATCCGCCTCTGTGTCGAGGGATTCAATAAAACATCTTTTCAGCAAACGGATTCAGTTGAACCCCTTTACCTTTCTTTGCTCCACCTCTGGATCCAGATACACAGACCAATCAACCAAATAACCATATGTCAATACACCCCTGTCAAATCCTTCAAAAATGCACTATTTTTGGAGGACCCAACATACACCTTGAACAGAGTCCGGGCAACATAACTTATAAGTCAGTGGTCACATCCTCACAACATTATTCTACTTCCGCTGCCTTAAAATTCAACCCCTCAATGAGATAACCAACATCCCCCATCACCAACAAACAAGATGCAGATACACAGACACATGGATAGAGGTAGCACATATCTTTGGTTCAAATCATGTATATACATTTTAAAAAATCACCAAATAAATCCACAATCCAATTACTAGCACTTGAGACAGTAAAATCTTAGAATCCAGAACTCATACTTTCAAATCCTAGCTCCGCCTCTCTACAGAACACTTAACCAAAACAAGCATATGTAAATACACTACCATCATCTTTATCAAGGAAATATAAATAAAAAAGGTAACTTTTTTCATACAAAAACAACAAGAAACAGGAGAATCTTAGTAACTCACTAGGTTAGCTATCCAAACTTTCATCTTGTTAATAAGAGTCTGATTCCCTGTCATCCCCTCTCCCAATTCCCCATTTTTATTTAAAAAATCAAGAACTTGCTGAATCAGCTCAAGAAAACATTTGGGTCCATGAAAAAACAAACTCAATTTCAGATAATTTCTACACCCATTACAGAAAATTAAAAAAAAACACTACTAAAATCAAGAATCAGTATTAACCTTTATGAGTGGCAAGAACTTTCAGTCACTGAGCAGAGAGAAATTGAAGTTCCCCAACAGTATAATCAATAGTCACATATGGGGTCGTTTGGTACTCGAAATAAAAGATAATAATTTCGAGATAAATTTTGATACTAAATTTATTTAATATGACGTTATCGAGACTTTAGTTTTTTTATGACAAGGATAGCCCGCAGCCGTTATTCTTTGGGTGCGCACAGGGTAAAACTCCGCTCACTTGCAATAGTTCGCAAGCCACACAGGAGAGGTAACCCACATTAGACAAGTCCGGTGCGACGAGCTCGACCCAAAAGGCAAACCCCTTGCTTTTGCTGCTAAGGGGTTTCGAACGTAAGACCTCCAACATGGACGTTATTGAGACTTTTGATTAAGAATAAATATGATTTCGAATTGAAATGTTAACCTTTTATTTATTTATGATAAAATTTATATATTTAAAAATTATATAATATTAGATAATAAAAAGTATTTATAGCAAATAATTGTGGTAGAAAATTGTTTGGCTACTTAAAGTAGACTAGTATAATTCTTCTTTGATAATGATGTGAGATCGATGGATAAAATTCTCCATCATTAATATAAAGGTGTCATATTCGAGCTCTAACAGAAAAAAGTTTAATAAGGAGCATTTTTTTCTTTTATTTAGCTTACAAGTCGGGCTCTAATATATAAATACGTACACCATGTGAAAAATTACAAAAAAGAAAAAAACATATGAGGGCATGTGCATTTTTCTAATATAGAATATTTATAGTCTTAAAAATACTAGATTATTTATTACAGGTACAAACTACTTTTTTTTCCAATAAACTTGATGCGAGATTGAATATTATTTCATTTATCTTCTAATTCAAGAAGGGGAACCTTGGAGGAGGTCATCTTGTGGTCGGACCCTTCCTCAAACACTGCATATAGTGCAAGCATTAATGCATTGAACTGTCTTGATTTATCTTTTAATTCACACCTTTTTCTTATCAATTCTAGGTACGTAGATAGAAAAACTTATTGAATTGTAACTACGTTTATTAGTTTCCTTCTAATAAAAGAGAAAGTATATAAAAATCAAGTAAATCTACTATGTTAATTAGCTATATCGCTTTGACTTTCAAAAAATATTGTCACACTTGTATCGAATCCTTCAAAAATGTATTTCTTTTGAACATAAATTTTTTTCGCATAATGATGGAAAAAGTCATGATGTGAACATAACGTAACCCTCAGAGATATCTTTTCACGTACGAAACAAAAAAACAAAGCTCAGATACACTACATTTCATCATTTAAATCAAATGACTATGAAGACCCAACTTCACAATTTGTGCAATAGTTCATCACAGCTCTAAATGCACCAGCCGGGAATCGAACCCGGGTCTGTACCGTGGCAGGGTACTATTCTACCACTAGACCACTGGTGCTACTTGTTTAATGTTGGAGGCATAAAATATATAATTTAACCGAATTCTTTTCTTTTTTTCCTCTCAACATAGATGATTTACTTAATTAATCATTGAAGTAAATTATAATATTGTTGAACTATATGCTAAAAGTAACATAAATGATGAAAGCATATCAAAAGTACATCAAATGCAAGCTTTACATTTCATAATAGTGTAATTTCATAAGTGAGATATGAAAAAGATAGAATGTATTCTAATCGCTATCTTACTAGATAGAGATGTTATTTTCGAAAGATCATCGATAGGATATTTTAAAAAAGAAATAAGAAATGAAAAGGTCATATTAAAAAAAACCGACAAAATATGCTATTTTTCAATACATTAAATGAAAATACAACAGCAAAGCCACTAAATTAAAATTTACTCTATGGTCAATATATCTATTTTTCAGTTTATTCAAACGCTGATTTGTTTTCATTTTTGAATTAAAATTCACATTTTTAGAGTATACAAGAAAATTACTTCAATTCATCATGTTTTTATCTGTGAAAAATATATACATAAAAACAACTAGAATAGCAATTAAAAAAAAATATATCATGAAATCAATATGGTGTCCTTATATATTTGACACAGTATTACTACTCACACATCAATTAATTTTGTATGAATGTATTTGGTATTTGGTATTTGGACAATTTTAATTTAAATCAGTGAGAAGAGGACTTGAGGAGCCAGTTTTTAATTATATTGTTAAAGTTTGTGGTGGAATATATATGATTCTTTTTGTCCATGATAAGAAATTTCGATATCGAGCTTTAGAAATTAATAAATTTTTGGTGAGGAATTTTTTTCCTGAATGAATCTTATGTATTGTGATAAGATGTATAAGATTTTTTCATCCTTCATTTGAAATCTCACACTCAAATTTAAGAATGAATACAATCTTGATAAACAATGTTTCATCTAGAGGTTGTTTTGTTACAGGGACTAAATCGTATTATGTGTTATAATGAGATGTATAAGATTCCTCCATTCTTCATTTGATATCTCGTATTCAAAACTAAGAATGAATGCAATCCAGATAAGAAACGTTTCATCTAGTGGTTGTTTCATTATCATGACTAGTTCGTATTATGCATTTGTGATGAGATGTATATGATTCCTTCATCCTTCATTTGAAATCTCGAATTCAAATCTTGAAATGAATACAATTTTATTAAGCAACACTTTCACCTAAATCTCATTTCGTTACCACAACATGAATACTAATCTCGATAAACAAATTTGAAATTGTATTTATTTTATGCTCCGTTATTTATATTAGCTAAGATCGATCCATTTTATATAGAATATGAGATTATAATCCTATTGTAATTCTGGAGTGATAATTATAGGATAATCCTATTATGAACTAAATAACCTCATTATAAATTTCATTGATCTGAAGTTAGATTAGTCGAATCAGTAAATTACAGAAGATGCCTCGATAAATGTGTAAATGTGGGACCATGTGACAGGCCTTTAATGTTAATCTGAATGTACATTTAATAGATAGTATTGGCATTTTAAATTGTCAATTCCCAAGTCCCCTTGTGATCCTTCCCATGATCAAACTCCATATTTCATCACAATGCCCAACATAAAAAGATAATTGGTGATGGGGACTTTTTTTATTTATTTACTAATAAGAATTGCGGTGGAGTGATATGTACTCTTTCATTCTTAATCAGAGGTTTCATCGTCGATTCTTCCTGAATATGAAATTACCTTTATTAGAGAGAGTTTTACCCCTTAATGTGAGACTTCTCGATGCAAATTCAAATTTAATCAGATTTTAATTTCGATGCCAGACGTCAAGTGAAAAAAAAAAAAAAAAATGCCAAAACTAAGGCATGGGAAGTTTGGGACCATGTAGATATCCATTAGGACCATTACTTAAGTGGACTTATTACCAATGAAAGGATTTTGTAAGCTCTATTATTAGATAATAAATTTTGATTTGTACTTGAATTTGAGAAATTGAAATTCGATTTTAAATCTTTGTCTTGATCTTTAGAACTTATAAAAAAATATTTGAGTGCTTAGATATTTTTATAGAATAATTTGTGGCATTGGATTCACGAGTTCTCGCTGATTTCTTATTAAAACCTTAGCATATATTTCATTAACCTTTAATTTAATTATTCATTTTGATATATGACTTGATTTTATTGGCTTTCTAATTTTATTCGACATGCTGATTCTTTTAAAAAAATAAAATTCACATCAATTGCATGTGCACTTTTTTCTGTTCAAATAAAACAGACAACTTTGTATGTACACAAAATAGTTGTGGACCTCTTTTAACCCTCGAAAACAGTGTCACTTCAATTGTATTTTTTATTTTAATATCCGCATTAGAATTTGATTATATTTCAATTTGTGTAATATTGAGCCTCATTTAAGGAAAGTGCTTCTTATCAAGAATTTTTTCATTCTGAAAAATTAAAACTCGAATTCGAAATCTCTAATTAAAGAAGGAACAACTTCATCAACTGCATTACATTTTTGATGGTGTGTTGATTCGATCTCAATATTGGCTATATGAAATTCATCATTTTATTAGTTTATAGAAAATCACTAAAATGATCCCTTATGTTTGATATAAATTCAAAATAATCGTCTAAAGTATGCTCTCAATAATATTATTTTTTAGTAAATTTACAAAAGTGAAAATTCTCATCTTTGTGAAACAAAATATATTTGTTAGATTAAATGAAAACTCTAGAAAAAGAAATAATTTCACAAAAACTCGTATTTATAGGTATTGTATATAATTTTATAGTTTAAGTTGATATTTTTTCGTATTAATCTAAAGTATGGTACAACATTTTTATTTGTAATTTTTGCTATGTTTGGTCTATGTTTTAAATAAAATAGATAATTAATGGGTTTAACTATAGAGATTGAAAATGTCCATTTTTAGGAAACTTAAAGAATCAAAACTCTTTAGAACATATTTTAGGGACTATTTTGAACTTACCTCAAAGTTAAGAGATCATTTTTGTCACTTTCTCATCAATTTACTATTCACCCCCTCATCCCAAAAATTATACTCCCTCAGTCTTATTTTGTGTGAGATGTTTCAGATTTCGAAATTCAAACAAGTCTATTTTTTATATAATTTTAAAATATTTTGAAGTGTTAATTATTACTCCATCTGTCCAACAATAGTTGTTCACTATTGATTTGGTACACCACTTAAGAAACAATAAATAATAGGGATAATATTATTATTTTATCCTTTGATTTTATTAAATTTAATGCTTTGAGAAATATGTTAGATGATAAATAATATTTCATAGCAACGGTAAAATAGGCACAAAAGGTAAATTATTTTTCGATTTTCTAAATTGGACAAATATTATTGTACAATTATTTTTAATAAAGTGGACAACTATTATTAAACAGAGGAAGTATGACTTTTACTCTCTCTGTCCCTAATTACTTGTCAACTTTTTCTTTTTTAGTTGTCCCTAATTACTTGTCCATTTCTACAAATCAAGAAAGGACAAAAAAATTTTACCTATTATATCCTCAATTAATTACTTTGAAAAAAGTAAAACTTCTTCAAAATCTCAAGTTTTTAATTCATCAATTTCATAATTAATAAGGGTAAAATGAAAATTTTACTATGTTAATTATTGTTTTTAATAGGTGTGTCAATTCAAAAGTGGACAAGTAATTAGAGACAAAAAGAGTATTACTTCTTTTTTTACATAGTTTACACATTTATAAATTTCATTTAAAAATAAACGAAGTATATACATACATAAATTTTCGGTCAAATTTTAATTGTGCTCAAAAAATGAAAAGTATCAGGTAAATTGAGATATAATGAGTAAATTTATTTTTTTTGTTAAAAAAATAATAATTGAATCACATGAGTCCCTTACCCTTCCATTAAATTCTTGTATTGGACACAAATCTATATATACACACAACAATAATGTACTATACATCAATGCCAAAAAAAGAAAAAAAGTTTCATAAATACATTCTTGATTTTCTCTTTTGAAACTCTGTAATGGTGGTGAAATCTCAAGATTTAAGCTTTGTAAAGAAAAGGGTATGTTTTATTTTTCTCTTTTTTTCTTCTTAATGCTTTAAAATTTGGTTCTTTTTGTGTTTCATAACTTGTGATGTCAAAATAAAAATAAAAAGATTACTATTTTATGCTAATATTTGTTTCAAAGATGAAAGCTCAACTTGGTTTACTTCAAAATGCAAGAGTTTTGAAGCACAAGCTCAAGAAATTAGAATTTTATTTGTTTATCTGTTTTTGATTTGATATGAAGTTTAAGAAAATTAACAAGAATGTATCAATATGTGCTTTAATCTTGTGGTTTAGACATGTGAAAAACTAAAATTAGAGTGTTGCCCATAATTTTTATTTTTTTTTTTTTTTGAGTTTTATGTGTTGTAATGCCAAATGAAGATTTAGTTTATTATGCTAATTATATTTGTTTCAAGAAAAGCTCACTTGCCTTACTCCAAAAAAATGCAAGGATTTTCAAGAAGAACAAGAAATTAGATGTTTGTTTTAGTTAAATTCCCTTTTCATTTGTTTCAAGAAAAGCTCATATATCATTTTTTTTCTTCATTAAATTAGATGACCAGAATTTGCTTTTTTGAGTTTCATGACTTGTGATGCAAAAAAAGAAAAAAACTTTATTATTCATCCTTCTTCAAGTTTGGTGCTTTTCTTAGCTCCTGGTTGTTGAAACTTGAAATATTGAGTTTGAGTTGTGTCTGACATACATTTTACTTGATTTTTTAAAATTTGTCCCAAAGACTAGTTTTAGCCAGTTTATGTGAAGTTGAATTCAAATGTCACATTTTCAGAATATGATCAAATATCATGGTCAAACACATATTTTGAAGATAAATTTTCAAAAACTACTTGAAAAATCTATAGTCAAACACTAGCTCAAAAATTCAAAATTTGCCTTTTGTTTTCATGATTTGTGTTGCCAAAAAAAAAAGAAAATTTATGCTAATTTTTGTTCAAGAAAAGCTCACTAATCCCCCCCCCCCCCCCAAATACATGAATTCTTTAATTTCCCTTCATTAGTACTCATTTCCCTCAAGTTTACTTATTTATTTATTTTGGTTATTTGT